>CAKALU010001030.1:67788-83938 GCA_916700995.1 Hozukius guyotensis
CCCCCCCCCCTTGAGAGATGTTGTACAGTTTGATGGCTCGGGGGTCAAAGAATTTCCTGAGTCTGTCTGTGGAGCACTTCGGGAGCAGCAGCCTGCTGTCTATATGTACAATACAATAAAAATATTGTTTAAAAAAACAAAAACAAATGTAGGGGCCAAACTAGCTTTACTTTCCTTTCCTGTGTTGGTATAACAAGTACTTGGGGAGCAGCAGCCTGCTGTCTATATGTAAAATTCAATACAAATATTGTTTAAAAAATAAATAAATAAATAAAAATGTAGGGGCCAAACTAGCTTTACTTTCCTTTTCCAGTCTTGGCATAACAAGACTGTATTGCGCATGCGCAGTCCGTCCTCCTCGGTACTCTGGTAATGGCTGCTAGGTGAGATGAGCGGATCGGCCGCATCCTTTGAGCGTGAGGCGCTTCCAACGAGAGGACCGTTAACTCGGGCGGTGCCGAGTTAAAAAAATGGTCGATATCCGACCCGAAAAGCATCCCGAAACAGTTGTACATATTGCGAACGTCGTCCTTCAAATGTAAGTTTCTCTTATTAGTCTTGGCTCGGCGCCATAGCTAGCTAGCTCTCAGGATCTACCGTTAATTAGCAGCCAGCTAAGCTAAGCTAAGCTACAGTTGGGACTTAAAGGTGGGAAACAGTTTCTCCTACAAGATATCTGCTTTTATGAGACTGTGTGTGTGGATGCTGGTGTCTAAAGTGGTAGCTTAGAACAAAGCTAAGGGTATGTTTATATTCCCCTTGTTGTGTTGAAGTGAGCTCGGTTGTTGACAGCGATGCTAGCTAACTCAAGGCATATTGAAGGAGGTTAGGACACACGTCATATCTTTGGGGGTATGACGCATGCGCAGTAAAAGTCTGCCGAAATTGAGCCAATCGCAACACACGACCAGTTACACTGCGCATGCGCAATACCCCATATCCTAAAACCCGTGTCCCAGCCTCCTTCAATAGGCCTTGAGTGAACTACGTTAGCTTGAATTGTTGGCACTGTGCCTGCTGCCTGCTGCTCGATGCAGCTTCATCATCTCTACACAGCACGTACACTGTTATAGCTATGCTATACCAACTTCACACATCACAGCTTTGCTTTGTCAGTCCTATACTATACTGCAAAAGCAGTCTAGTTAGCAAAGTGTTGCAGCCTTTCTGCGGCGTAGCTAAGAGATTTTCTTTCTTCCGTCGAGACGGAGGGGTTACTAGAGTTCATGTTACCACAGTCGATGCAGCACTCACTCATCTATAACGATGTTTCAATAAAGCGAGCAATGGCATATAAATATACTCATTTAACTGGACTGCAACCACACCATGCCCTGTAGCTGTGGATGGATTAGGCTACGACAAATAAAGATACAGTGGTTAGACGGTGGCGTTATATAAGCTCGGATCTCTCTCTTGCCAGTGATAGTCGTGGTGAATTCATTGTTATGTAAGTCATCAGGGTCCCTGTCCCGGGATGCAGGAATATTAATGGATGGAAACTCTGCTATTGGCAACTTTTTAAAGTAGTCCCAGGCAGCATAACGTGATTGGAAACTTGTCTTTTGAGTGCCACATCAGATGCTTGAGGTGGAATGATCAACACATTTCCGACAAAACTGCAGGAGCTCTTCTGTGCATGGGGAGCCAGATTTCCTTCACTGTGTTAGCATTAAGAAAAAAGAGAACCCTTTATGCTACTGTGAATAGACTAGGGCTGGTACGATACACCTATTTCCCGATTTGATACGATCACGATACTTGGGTGCCGATTCGATATGTATTGCGATTTTTAAGTATTGCGATTCAGTATTGCAGGAATATTAATGGATGGAAACTCTGCTATTGGCAACTTTCTGAAGTAGTCCCGGGCAGCATAACGTGATTCGAAACTTGTCTTTTTGAATGCCACATCAGATGCTTGAGGTGGAATGATGGTGAACACATTTCCGACAAAAACTGCAGGAGCTCTTCTGTGCATGGGGAGTCAGATCTCCTTCACTGTGTTAGCATTAAGAAAAAAAAGAGCCCTTTATGCTACTGTGAGTAGACTAGGGCTGGTACGATACACCTATCTCCCGATTTGATACGTTCACGATCCTTGGGTGCGATTCGATATGTATTGCGATTTTTGTCAACTTTTTTAACACTAGACCATGGGAAAAAGTTGAATCATACACTTCTTGGGATTTTTAATTTGAAAAATATCTGAATTAATACAGTAAAAATACTTGATTCTCAGCATGTATGTAGTCAGAGATGTCCTGAAGTCAAATATATCAGTCATTGTCAGGCATTATTTATTACATTTTTTCCAGCAACCCAAAAATCGAAGAATAAAGACATTCCCTCACAAATTAGTGGTATTTTCATTTTTAATTTATAAGGGACATGTAATGTTTTATACTTCTGGCGAATACAATCCAATCAATCTTATTTCCATATATGTATTTTGTATATACAGTTTTCTTTTGATAATACCATATTTTGAAAAGCGGACGTAATCACACAAGTATACTTCTGCTAACTTCGCCAAGTCCGTCACTAGCTTTCCCCGTCAGCTTCGTTCTCTTCATACATCCATGGTCAGCTCCGTTTGACTGTATTTACCATAAATGTCAGGATATGGGTGCTCTACAGTTGGGAGGTGCGAGTGGCGGCTGGCTTGACCGTACATGCATGCATGTATAAATGGTATAAATGGTATAGATAGATAGATAGATAGATAGATGGTACAAAGAATAGTGCAAAAACAAATGTCAAACGCAAGTACTAACATAAAAGTAAAAAACTATGCCCTTTTAAACACAGGCATACAAGTGTGCAAAATGAATGCAATACAACCTTTCATGATCTACATACTGAGACAATGTATACAGTGCGATGACAGAAATATTAGCCATTAGAGACTTTTCCATACCGCGGTATGTACCCCTTTAATATCTCTGATTGTATTAAGCCTTTGCGGCAGGGTAACGTTGCAAATCAATGAGCAGGACAGTTTTATGGCAATATTGGATTTACAAGTTCTTGTTTTTTTCATCAATATGATATCATTTTTTTTTTAGATATTTTATTCACAGACATCCCCATCTGTTTTGTAAATAATGTTTTCTCACTTAAATTTCCTAAAATGTACTTATATATTAATATTGTGAAATAAAATCCCACTTACTGTGACCCACATTGTCTACCATGAGACCGTGTTGTAAAAAAGAAAGTAAATATACTACTAAATGTATGCTGTAAATATAAACAGAACAGTGTGTGAAAAACTGAGAAAGCATACTTTATATGTGAATAAGCAGATTTTGCAAGTGTGCCTAATTTATCAAGCCTGACATGGAGTCGCACCTGCATAAAAACATCTGAAAGCATTCCTACATAGTTTATTCCACAGTTACTTGTCTTTGTGCAGTGCTCATAAGTTTTCTGCAGTTGGTTAGTGTGTGGAAGCAAACAGAAAGGCCTTTGCATGTACTTAAGTGTGGATTGATTATTGACTGATAGATTTGACTATGTAAATCATAGTTGTGGGTGAAGCAGTTCGTCACGTAGCCATTTCTCGTGCTATCAAGCCTTTGTGTACTGTACTCTAGATAATCTTACTTTTGGAACTGGTACAACGTTGCTGTATCCCTGTGGAATATGTAAGGGATAATGTACAGCTAGCTGGTCATTGTTGTGAGTATGGAATTTTGGATGCAACCATTGAGTATGTAGTGAATAGTATGTGATTTCGGAGGCAGCATAGCTATTTTCCCAGGGTTGTGTTTCCTGCATTCCTGAGTGAACAGCAGAGAGGAACATGACACACATAAGTGACGGGAGGAAGACAGTCAAAAAACAAACTGAGTTGTATCTGGCAGTGTTTAGTTTTGTTGACTACCCCACCTGACAGATGCACCCACACAACACACAAAAACATTGGGAAAGCAGTTTGCACTTTTTGAATTTGATACTGTGGTAATCATTTTAACAGTGTACAGCGTGATTTCAGCACCAACTCGTAATACGAAGTCCAAAATAAACAGTGACATATCCGACGTGAGTGGATTGTTTTCAGCAGTTTATGTGAGAAAATGCGTCTACCCTAATTTTATCAACATTACCTTAAAGCTGAAGTAGGCGAGATTGGAGCAAATATGATTTAAAAAAAGTTATTTTTATAAAACGGTCGCTTTATCGTGACAGTAGTACATGAAACAGGTAACCTGAAAAAAATGTGCCTCTGTGTCCTCCGGTGCTCCTAACGGCATCTGCAAGATTTCACATACCGGAGGAAAACAAGCAGTAAGAGCTGACCTGAGATCTGCTGTCCATCTGCTGTCTATGAGAGCCGGCTGTCAATCACTCGCGACCTCCGACGAAACGGTCAAACTAGGCAGCGCTGATCACAAAATGATGCCAAAAATATACTGCCTACTGCCACCTTAAGGGTGTAACTGTCACCATTACATCACTTCTTGAAACATATTTGTGAATGCCATTAACAGTTCATCAATACTTGTGTTTCTTCTTATACTAGTGTTTGTATAAAGATGTTTCTCAAAAGTATTTTTTTTTTAGTTTTCTTTTAATAATATTAACGGTAGGATTATTAGTTTTAAAGCCTCCATTGCAAGTAAAACAGCCTGTATAGTTTTGCTCTCTCTTATACTGCACACATGTATCCCTAACTTCAATGAATGTTTAAAAAAAGTGCCATTTGTATACGTTTTAGTGTTGTTTATCAGTCATTCTGCAAGTAGATTTATAAACAAAAAATATCAGTAGGCCCAATAAATGTTATACATAATAATTGTTATAAGGGTGTGAATTTAACACCACCCACCTGCCAGATGCTGGAAAACGTTGGCTGTTGCTGGGTAGTGTGTCTTTACTGCCACTCTGCCAGCCACAATAAAATTTTACGATAAAGAAAAAAAATACATTTGGGTCATAGAATAGTTAGCAGTTAGTGTGTTTTACATGCACTGTTGCCTGTGGATGAAAAAGCCCCAGTCCTCCTCCTTTGCTGCTGGTTGGCTTTGATCTTTTTGCTCAATAACTGCTTCCTATCTCCCCTGCATCCTGTTAAACGTCTTTTTGTGCATTGTCCCTCTTTCTCTCCGCAGTGCACCCACTGTTAACATCCCTTCTTAGTGGTCAGTTCTGCCTGCCGGTCAGAGGTTAAGCTGAGGCCATGGCAGTGAAGGACCGTGTAGAGGCGGTGCTCAATGTGGGTCTGCGTGTTCCCAGCATCATGCTGCTGGATGTCCTGTACCGCTGGGACGTCAGCTCCTTCTTCCAGAAGATCCAGCGCTCCAGCCTCTCCAACAACCCCATGTTCCAGTACAAGTACCTGGCACTCTACCTGCACTACGTAGGTCAGTGTTGGTGTCTCACACACACACACAAACACACACACACACACACACACACACACACACAGCATGATCCAGTACAAATACTAGGGCTGGTCCGATTCACCTATCTCCCGATTTGATACTATCACAATACTTGGGTGCCGATTCGATATGTATTGCGATTTTTAAGTATTGCAATTCGATAGTACGATTTATTGTGATTTTTGTTAACTTTTTTAACACTAGACCATGGGAAAAAGTTGAATCATACACTTGTAGGGACTTTTACTTTGGATCAATCAATCTTATTTCCATATATGTATTTTGTATGCACATTTTCCTTTGGTAACACCTTATTTTGAAAACCAGACATAGTCACACGTGTATACTTCCGCTAACTTTCCCAAGTCCGTCGATAGCTCTTACCGTTAGCTCCGCTCTCTTTATACATCCATGGTCAGCTCCATCGGGGCCGTTTGAATGCATTTAACATACATGTCAGTATATGGGTGCTCTACAGTTGTAGCGTCGGCCGATTTCACCACGGAGATGCGAGTGACGGCTGGGTTGACTGCACGTTACCGCAATACGATAACGTTTCCTGTCCATGACAGAGTTAGCATGCAGCTTTAGCCACGATGTCTAGCTTTGCTTTTCCTGGGAATGTGTGAAACCCAAAGTGTTTCCATACTTTACTGTATGTGTAGCGTTCACCACTCTGGATTGTAAGGGTGAAGGTCGTATCCACGTGGAACCTCTGCACTACATAGAATTTTACACATTTGATAATGTAACATGTGTAAAGAGCTGTAGCCGTTGGCCTGTCAGTGTTATCATGATCTGTTTTGTGTGGAGTATTGTGTGGAGTATTTGACTGGGCTATCAGCTAAAGTGGCTCCTGTTCTACTGGCTTTATCAGTCGGTTAAGAGCCAACAGTCCCGATGTTACCTCTCTTGGTTGGATTTGCATGTTTTTTTTCCTTTTTTTTCCAATCAACAAAGTCAACCCTTTGTACCCAACTCAGTCAGTTTCAGAATGCACACACATGGTGGTAGGCAGTAAGCCATGAGGCTCTGCTTTGTTGTGATTTCAGGACAGTCAGGGGGGATTGTTTGGCGCGACGACAAGTTGAGTGTGACCAAAACTATCTGATTTATCCGTTGGAAAAATAAAAAAAAGATGGATGCCGCCTGAAACCAGTTTTCCTCTTCCAGCTGTGCGGTTTTTGCCCCGGCAGTGGCATTCTGGCTGTGTGAGTCAGCTGTGCCAGTCAGAATTAGTGTCAGACCAGTGTCAAGTGTGTAGGTAGCGCTGTCAAACAGAAGGAAAAGATTTAGTTGGAGCAAAAAAACTGAAAAATAACTAAGAAAAAGGTTTCTGAGAGTGCCAACTTTCATCAACACTGAACTGTTTTCCAATTTTTCTCAGTGTATGGTTGGCCAATTCCCCATGCACTGAAGTTTATCGTCACCTGCCAGTGAAAAGCTTCACAAGAAGAGAACAAAGCAAGAGGAGTTAATACCCGTATACCTAGTAATAAGAATTGATACTAATAATAAACAAGTCTGTATCTCTTAGCAGTACAGTTAAGCTAAAACATATGGAAATTTTGCCTCGTGGACCGTCTGCTTTCCGGCTGGGTACCTGAGGCTGATGCTGCGTGCATATTGAAATCATGACGGGAAAAGGAAAGTAATTTTCTCTGAATGAAAAACGAATGCACACGGGGAAGGTGCCCACGTCCAGTGGATTGGTCACGTAATGCACCCAAAGTGAAACTTTTTCTGATCCTCAACCGGCTCTGCGGCACACATGCAGACCGGCGCCCGTCTCCCTCCATGTCGCTACCGGGTGAGCGAGCGAGGAGCCCGGGCAAATGGCCGCTGTTCATCTGCATGCATGCTCACACTGCAGAGCCGGACAAAAACTACAATGCCCCACCCTCGGTGAGGGAAAAGGCACAAGAAGTGAGCCAGTAAATAGCGAAGTTGTCCGTTTCATTACTTTGTATTCATGTAATAAATATACAAATGCCAATTAGATGGTAATCTGCATGAGACATTATGCACAACATCAAAGATTCGGTTATAATAATCATCCGCTTATAATGATCAATTTGACCCGGACAGATGTGATCACTATAAGCGGTTTCCACTGTAGTGGAAGTCCAATTTTTGGTTCACCACAACAATTCTCCGTTGTGTCAAAGTTCATTCATCCACCAAAATTGTACAGAAATCCATAACTGATTGACATATTCGGCTGACAGTCTGACAGACAAGCTGGCTAAAAAATAACCTCAGTGGTGAAGGTAGTGAAGTGATGAACACATTCCCCAAGTGCGGCGAAATGTGGCTTTAGAAACACTCTTCCAAGCTGTGTCCCTGGATTGAACTTTTAACTGGACGGTTGCCAGTTTTGTGATAAGTAATAGGTTTACAAGTGTAGTGTAGTGTTAGTCTTTCTCAGCTGCTGTTAATCATGTGATCCAAGTAATTTGGTGTAGGTGTAGGGCAACAACATCCTTTTGAGATGGACTACCATCCCAGATCACACCACATGGAATAAAACCTTGAGCCAGATTGCAACACAGCCAATCATGAAGACATAAAACAAGGTCTCTGCAATACAGGGAGCCAGTCAAGTCAGGTGTACAGTATTTCCAGTGACACAGAAGCACTGAAAGACAGTAACAGTGATGTGACGGTGAAGATGACTCAGCAAAGAGTGATGGTGATTTGACCTAGCTAAAAGAAAACAGACAAGCACAGTGTTGAGTTGTCTCTGTGTGTTTTTATATGTCTGTGTGTGTGCTGTCAGACTTTACTGCAGTTGGTTAATGAGCCAATAGGCTTGGTATGTGCTGATGAGCGCTGTGGGTGGACAGACAGAATAAAAGGGGGAGAGAGGCAGTAAAACCAAAGTAACTGTTGCTATGCACTGAGGAGTTTTTTTGGGCAGGTTTTAGGAAGTAGACTGTTGTGCGATAAGCCTATTGGCAGCAGTGACTGTTTGATTGACTGTCAAAAATAGCTCCCTGCAATTACATAAGAAACTTCTGTCACACATACATATTACGCAAATCACATTTGGGTTGAAAACACAGTATTGTCCTCAAACAGGAAGCAACAGAGATTCTTTTATAATGTATGTATTGTCACTTTTTACTTTATGCTGTTTTTGTTGATTGTCTCTTACCGGTTGTGTGTGTGCGTGTGTCTGTTTGTGTGTGTGTGTGCATGGTTTGACTCTGGTTTGACAGGTTACATCCTGAGCTTGGTGCTCCTGACTCTGCCTCGTCAGCACCTGGTTAAACTCTACCTGTATGTCCTTACGGCCCTGTTGCTGTTTGCTGGTCACCAAGTCTCAAGGTACACACAAACACACACACTTATTCTTGATTTATACTCCTAAGGCTGTGCGCCTATACGTTCTGTGCGGACATCTCTTGCGCATGCCAGGCATATATAGTACTGCAGCACATTGCGTGTAGCATGTAATTTCTTTTTAATTTGGACCTGCAGTTTTCAAATAATTTGTCAGGCGGTCTTTGATTTATTTGATAGGTGTGATTCAATAGTTTCATAAAAGTTTGGCCCAACACAACAAAGAAAAGAGAGAACCAAATGAGGAGATGGTATGTGTCTGATGTCCAATCAAACTTTTGCGGCATCTGCGGTAGGGATGTCACAAGAACTTTGGTACCAAGTCGATGCCAAAATTCTGAAAACATGACAGTATTAATTTTTCTACAGTACCGTAGGTACCATCAGGGCTCGAGATGAACGGCATCCCGGCATCCTGGGGACGATGAAAAATGTGTTTTGAATGCAGTTAACCCACTGTCGACACATCCAGGGGACGCACACCCCTGATAATGCTACATTGCAAACAACAAATCCGCGTTGAAATCGGAAGGAGGAGAGCGAGTTAACGTTACCCGTTAGCTCTGTGCAGGACTGTGCTGCTAACAGCTAACGTTAACTAGCTCTCGTCCTACCGATTTCAACACAGGAGGTGCCATTGATTTACATTATGATTTATGATGTTCAAGCTCTATTCAGTAAACATGAGTATTGGGCGAAGGTAACTTCTAACATTATCATGGTGTGTTCAAATGTAATATTGTAAAATTTTGTTTTTGAAGTTGAATAAATCCAGTCGTTTGAAGGAGATGTTTTCACAGTAATATAAAATAGATAATATAGAGGGAATTATCAAATTTCACTGTCATTAGTATCGACTACTAAATTTCTGGTATCGTGATATCCCTAGTTTGCGGTGCCTGGCGCGTAGTCACATTTTTCAGGAGGTGAGTGGCTTGTCTCTGCGGCTCTCTGCGAGCTCCACAAACTGTCTCTGCAGCTCTGCAGAAGCTTTGCGCAGGCTTTTCCGCAGAAGTATAGATTAGGCATTACATCCACTAGTAGACATGATAAGATGCAGCTAGTTCTGTTGTTCTGATGAATGCCTACAATAATGGAGGATGTTTGTGATGTCACCTGGTGCCCATATCATTTCCAAATCTGATGTTTACTTGTGACATTTCAAGTATGGGTGTTTATGTTCTGTCAGATATACAACATTCATTTAGGCCATACTGTCAGTTATAATGGCTTGTTGTCATTGTTAAACTTGCAAGGGCACCATAGCCTTTAGTGAGCATTCACTGTACGGTATAATGTACTGTATCTATCAAAAGGTAGTATGAGTTTTCCTTGTGCTAGTCGAGATGAATGTCTAGAAATCTTAGTGTTGAGTTGTAGGTCAGTGGTATATAATAAGTCACAATAGATCTCCCTTTATGTTAAGGATTTTGACCTCTCTTTGTCAGGGATTATGTCCGCAGTGAACTGGACTCTGGCCATGAAGGACCTGTCTACCTGGACCCTCTCTCCATGAACAGATTCACCACTGCACTCATAGGTATAGTATTGCACATGAATGCGTGAAGGCATTTGTACAGTATACATGACGAGCCATGGATGCATCGTGCACAAACCCCAAACATAGGCAGGTGGATGTAGTTCAGCAGCTCCTTTCTGAGCTCACAGGATACTTTCTCCCACACTCCTCTATTTCAATTTGATATATTAAAAAGCTACTCTTTAAGGACACCTGGCCGCTCTTGGCATAAAACTTAGTGATCACCAGTTTCTACCCTTACTGTGAAAGCTGGTCCCTGTTGAAATGGAAAATGTTACGAGCTCCTACGTTCCTGGGTCCATAGGAGCTGGTTTCATCTTACTGGAGAGTAGATATGGAGTCTCCTGTGCTATAAATAGACCATACAGAGTGCTGATTTCACTACACAGTGAAAGCCTGAGAAAGCAAAAATAACATAGTTACAGAGATAAAGATATACTGCTGCAGACAGAAGGGGGAGATTAAAGCGACTAAATTTGTGGTTTGTGTGTACGTGCATTTTCTATTAGGTTCATCTCCTTTCATCTTCTTTCAGGTCAGCTGGTGGTGTGTACACTATGCTCCTGTGTGATGCAGACCAAGAGGATCTGGCTTTTCTCTGCTCACCTCCTCCCTCTGGTGGCCAGACTATGTCTGGTCCCGCTGGAGACCATCGTCTTCATCAATAAGTTCTCCATGATCTTTACAGGCCTGGAGGTCATTTACTTCCTGGCTTCTAACTTGTTGGTACCATACAACCTGGCCAAGACTGCCTATAGGGAGCTGGCTCAGGTAATAAACTAGTTACGCGGCCAAAGGTTGCACGATTTCTCATCTTTTATTACAGCGATCACTGAGAGATTTCCTCACATGTAATATTAATGTTATTCTGTCCCAATTACCCCCATCTCTCCTCTTCTCTGTCTCTGTATCTGTCTCCCTCTGTCCTCCAGGTGGTGGAAGTGTACGGGCTGCTAGCTTTGGGTATGTCTCTATGGAACCAGCTGGTCCTTCCAGTTCTCTTCATGTGTTTCTGGCTACTGCTGTTCGCTTTGCAGATCTACTCCTACTTCAGCACCAGAGACCAGCCTACCTCAAGGGAGAGGCTCCTTTTCCTCTTTCTTACCAGGTAGGACCATAGTACTGGTCAGACTGTGTGGGGCATCATAGGTTGTACATCAGAGTGTGTTTTGTATATTAGCTGGTTATGGTAGAGTTTCTAGGAATATAGAATGGCTGTTTTGTTTTTGTTTTTATTTACTTTGTCTCGTAACTATTCTTCCCTCTCTTCCCTCCATGTCCTCAGTATTGCAGAATGTTGTAGTACACCGTACTCCTTGCTGGGTCTGGTTTTCACCGTCTCCTTCATCGCTCTGGGAGTTCTCACACTCTGCAAATTCTACTTGCAAGGTTACAGAGCCTTTATGAATGACAACACCATGCACAGGTCAGTCAGTGCATATGTTTGTGTATGTTGGTTTGTCCAAGGTCTCTTCTGGTATGTAGCTATACTTTTAATCACTTTGCTTGTTTATTTCCTGTCCGTCTGTGCAGGGGGATGACAGAAGGCATCACTCTGCTGATCCTCGCTGTCCAGACCGGCCTCATCGAGCTTCAAGTCATCCACCGAGCCTTCCTGCTCTCCATCATCCTCTTCATCGTTGTTGCTTCCATCTTGCAGTCCATGCTGGAGATAGCTGACCCCATAGTCCTGGCCCTGGGAGCATCAAGAGACAAGTAAAATACATTTACCATACATTTTATTTATATTTTTATTTATATTTTATTTTAGTTGTATTTTTTTTTTCTTCACCAATGTATAATCCTCAATCTTAAACAAATGGAATTCAACATGTCTTTCAAAAATGGATTTCTGCTGAGAAAAATGCCAACTCTGTGTGTTTTGGCAACACAGTTAAAAGTCAAAACTAGTTGACATTTGTTTATTATTACTCCAAAAGGCAGGCAATGCTTTGGAAAATGAGGAAAGTACCCTGACTGAATGTATGACAGCAAAATGCTCATGTTGGTACGGATGAAGCTGATCATCTGTCTGTCCATAGGAGTTTGTGGAAGCACTTCAGAGCAGTGTCTCTTTGTCTGTTCCTGCTGATCTTTCCAGCCTACATGGCCTATATGATCTGTCAGTTTTTCCACATGGACTTCTGGCTACTCATCATCATCTCCTCCTCCATCCTCACATCGCTGCAGGTAACACACAAGCTGACACACACAGAGGAAACACATTCTATTAAATGTACTAACACACCTCTTGGTCTCTTTTGATGATTTAGAACATTAAATCACAATAGATGTTATTGCATTGAATTTGTCTCAACTTATAGAAATCCTGTCTAAAACTGATATTTTACCCACTGTCCCCGATGACGCTTAAGCATGTACTTTGTGATTAACCCTAAGAGACCCACATAGACCCATTTCTGTCTTTTTTAGGGGGGTACAGGGGGTCTTCAGGGGGAGATGTCAGGTCAACAGTAGATGTCACAGAAAAGTGGTGTACATCATCTGAAAGATGGAAACCTGAAGATTAATTTGAGATGCAGCTCAGCACTGTGTGTCAAGCTGTTCTAGTCATCAATCAAAAGTAAACATTAATAAAATAATTTGTAAACGTGTATTAAGTAGTACATGATGGTCATTCCCATGCTCACTTATGTCTCATAAGTTGTTGCAGCAATTTTTGGGTTGATACCATTTGTTACATAGATTTGGTGCTAAATTTAACCATTTTTTTCCACTCAAGAATTGATAAAAATGATCAATAATCCCTCCAAAATACCACATTAAGACACCAAGACCTTGAGGAACACCATAGAAAAAACCATGCTGTGATTTGGTGTCAAAAACATTTGAAATTTTGAGATTTCTGCAAGAATTGCATTTTTCGGGGATTGGATGGTGAGCACTTCTGTTGTGGAAACTGCTCAGAAACCCCCTTATTGTCAATCTAACTAGGAAAGCCATCCATCCTCTGAGTGTCCTATGTCTCTAGTTTGTGTGTAAAGTATCATGAGGCTGTGATTATCCTAGAGGTCACCACAGGTAATTTTATACAGTGGTCAAAAAATGGTCTCACTATATGAAATGGCTGCTATCAGGACTAATGTCATCACACATTAATATAATTGGGTTCATTGGATCCACAAGAGTCTCAGCTTTACAGTGATACCCAATTTATGTAATTCCAAGACTGTTTAGTCTCCAATATGCAGAAATATTCCAATACACCATTTTTAGAATAGGCGGAAATAACTAACTAATTAAATTTATACTGTTTTTAAAAAACTGCATGGTTTTTGCCCAAAACTGCATGTGATTATCATAAAGTGGGCGTGTCTGTAAAGGGGAGACTCGTGGGTACCCATAGAACCCATTTTCATTCACATATCTTGAGGTCAGAGGTCAAGGGACCCGTTTGAAAATGGCCATGCCAGTTTTTCCTCACCAGAATTTAGCCTAACTTTGGAGTGTTATTTAGCCTCTTTACCAAAAAGCTAGCATGACATGGTTGGTACATATTCCTTAAGTTTTTCTAGTTTTATATGATACCAGTATCTTCACTCTAGCTCTAAAACTGAGCCTGCTTTTAATTTTGAATTGAATTACATCAAAATGCTGAGATTCTCCTCCGTCACCCCCAGGTCCTCGGCACTCTGCTGATCTACATTCTCTTCATGGTGGAGGAGTTTCGAAAGGCTCCAGTAGAGAACATGGATGAAGTTATCTACATTGTCAACGGGACGTACAGATTACTGGAGTTCCTGGTGAATGTCACACATGTGCACACAGTATACAGTAACGTGAGGGAGCACAAACAAGAAGGCATTATGTGTCAAAGGCAGTGGCATTGCTGACATAAAATATTGCTTCTGTGGCATTCACATATCTCTACCTCACTTCCTGATTTCCTCCCCTGCCAGGTTGCGGTGTGCGTGGTGTGCTACGGCGTTTCGGAGACGGTATTTGGGGAGTGGAGCGTGATGGGCAGCACTATCATCCTGGTCCACTCGTATTATAACGTCTGGCTCAGAGCCCAACTGGGCTGGCAGAGCTTCCTGCTCAGAAGAGATGCTGTAAACAAGATCAAAAGCCTCCCCACGGCCAGCAACACACAGCTGGAACAGTACAACGACATCTGTGCTATCTGCTACCAGGTATGAACTGAGAGAGCACATGGCTAAGAATTAAAGCAGTAGTTGGTAGAAATGGAGCAAATATGATTAAAAATAGTTATTTTTACAAAATGATCACTATATCCTGACAGTAGTGTATGAGACAGGAAATCTGAAAAAAATCATGTTCCTCTGTGTCCTCCGATGCTCCTAATGGCATCTGCAAGATTTCACAGACCGGAAGAAAACAGCCAATCAGAGCTGATCTGGTGTCTGCCGTCTCTGAGCAGCTGTCAATCACTTGCTAACTCCGATCAAACAGTCAAACTAAGAAGAAAAGTTTGTGACCCGGCAGCCATGTTGAGATCAGTTGAGGAAATACAAAGCACCGCCCACCAGCCGGAGCAAACTTTCTCATTTTACAGCTAAACAGTACACTACAAGATGTTTCTGAAAACATTTGAGGAGAGAAATAGGCATTACAGTAACAGAATATTGATTCATATTTGATCAGCGCTGCCGAGTTTGACCGTTTGATCGGAGTCCGCAAGTGATTTACAGCTGTCTCCGTTGAATGAACAGCCAATAGGAACGCTCTCTCTCTGAAATTACCTGTGATTGGCCAAAGTTTCCCGTCATGGGCTAGATTTTTTAAAGCCTGAAAACAGAGTCATGAGGAGGTGCAGAAGTCTGGTTTTCTCTCAGAACACTTGAATTACAATATGCTGAAAGGTTATTATGGATTTTCTGCCCAATGATGCCAAAAATATTCTACCTACTGCAGGTTTAAGTTCAGGCTTCTCAAGTTAATGCTCGGCTCATGTGCAGTTTGATTTGATACATGTTAATATCGAGCAAAGTGGTTTTGAAACTAACTTTTTGTGCTCACTCCTTCCAGGACATGAACAGTGCTGTGATCACTCCATGCAGTCATTTCTTCCACGCTGGCTGTCTAAAGAAATGGCTTTATGTCCAGGAGACATGCCCCCTCTGTCACTCGCAACTCAAGAGCCAATCACCAACCACCAACCAAGACGCCCCGGCAGCCAATCAGAGCCCTGCAGGGCAGGAAGAAGCCGCGGCAGATAAGAAGCAGAAAGATGACACTCCTCCAGATGATGTGAAGGAGGAGGAGGAGGAGGGAACAGGAGAGCAGGAAGGGGTTAATGGACCTGCCATGTCAGCTGGAGAAACCGCCTCCTCCTCTGGTGTTTCTTCTTCTCCCCAGCACCTGGCTAAGACTCCATCATCATCATCTTCTTCTCCTTCCCCACTTGTGACTGAATCTCAGAATCAGTCCCTCACAGATCATCCTTCTTCGTCTTCCTTCTCCTCCTCCTCTGACACATTGGACATGCCCCCCTCTCCTCCATCTCTCTCCTCCTCCCCACAGCCACTGGGCCAGGCAGAGATGACCCCTGCTGAACCCGACCCCACCCCTCAGCTAAACCCAGGCTTCCTATTGGACAGCCAGGAGTCCTCTACTGGTCCGTCATCACAGCTTGACCAGCCCACCTCCCCTTCTGAGGAACAGTCGCCTCCTCCTTGCAGCCTCTGAGCCCCCTCCATCGTAACACCCACGACATACGTGCATGCACATATAAACACACAATCTAAATACTCCCATCTGCCAATATTCTGCCTATATTCTACTTGTCCAGCGGTTGGCTATCCCATCATGTCAGAAATTCAACTCCAAACCTCTCTATATCCATTTTGAGAGAAGAAAATGCAAAACAATCTCTCAGATGATCGAAACAGTT
>CAKALU010001032.1:9284-22440 GCA_916700995.1 Hozukius guyotensis
TTGTGGTGTGGTTGCAGATTGCAACCACACCACTAGATGTTTTTGTAACGCGCAAGGCTCTCACTAGAGCCAGTGTTTGGTTTGTCCGTTCTGGGCTACTGTAGCAACGTGTCGGACTCCGTGAAGAGGACCCGCTCCCTATGTATATATGAAGGGCTCATTCTAAGCGAATGAAAACACAACAATTCTTAGTTTCAGGTGATTATGCACTAATAAAAACATAGTTATGAATAACATATTCCATTTCTGCTACTAGATCCCCCGAAATGGTACACACTGTTCCTTTAAACACTCACTAGCTCACAAGGTTTTATTTTCAGATATTTCTAAGAGGTCGTGCAATTCACCGCTGAAAAAAAAAGCCGTAAAAAAATAAATTCAACAAAGTGCTTTGAACATCCCAAGAGAGCAAATCATTTGAATTCATTGCAGACAAAAATCGAGCTCAAGACTTCCTCTCCTTTCATACAAACACTTCTGTGCTTAAGATTCCCTCCTTGGCAGCATGAATAGGCGCACACAGGGCACCATAAAAAATCAACATATTCACTGCACAAATATACCCAGCTGAAACTCAGCCCAGGGCATCTTTAAATAATATGCATCCTAATTTAGCATGGACTCTCTGGGGAGGGGATCAAGATGCACTCACAAATCGCGGCTGACACACCCACGCTTGCACACAAGCAAGCAAGCAGGCAGGCAGGCACACGGGGTGAAAGTACCTCGGCAAACACACACACATGCAGATACTTAATTTACCGCTAATGTGTAATGAGTTATTCTACACAGGTGCTGCTGTCCGACCAACTCTCTGGTTTTAAGTCTCAAGAGATCTGTGCATGTATGTTCACAGACATACTGAAAGAGTGGGATAAGTTGGGGTTCAAACAAGGCTAACAACTAGAACATACTCATTAAAAGTACAATTTACATAAGTACATCATTTATCCATCAATTAAATTAGAAATGCAATTAAATTAAGTCATTAAGGAGGGAATCTTTTAATCTGCTACAGGACATGGAAGAACGGAAGGTGAGAATAGATGTAATTATATTTTTTCCATGTTACCAGTGGCCTACCTCTGGGTCTGAAAAGAGAAGCCAATGCAGAAGTGGCTTAAACTTGCATTCTTTCTAATAGCCAGCAGGGGGCGATTCCTCTGGTTGCAAAAAGAAGTCAAACTGCATAGAAGTCTATGAGAAAAAACAACCTCAGTAAATATCGTAAACGTCAGTTTATGGTCTCAATCGCTAAAGTTTCAAGTCTTTTTCAATACAGCATGATGTTCAGTAAATTATGGTCCCATTTAGAGTAAAATGGATGATAAAGCAGGGTATGCTTTAGGGTGTGGCTACCTTATGATTGACAGGTCACTACCACCGTTGTTCGGACTGGGAGTTGTCTGTGTTTTTGTTTTCGAATTTTTACCCTTTCACAATGTGTTTTTAGTTCATGAAAGGTAATTATAACCTTTTTGGTCGCCTAGAAATGTCTTATACAGTGTTCAGGTTGTACTTGGCTCCAACCTCTCGTGTCACTTCTGGTTGCAAAAAATCAAAAAGGCGACGGCCAAAATGCCGAACTCGAGGCTGGATGAGGTCCCAGTGACTATACGTCCACTCCTTATATACAGTCTATGCATCTTACCCACTGCAATTGCTTGTTAAAGTAATAAAAACCTACACAGAAATATTGTCTGGTGACCTCAGGGCCACACTGATATAAGACACATGAGTAGTAACAGTAAAGGCTAATGCAAGTGGTTCTACAGACAGCATACATCCGTCTACAAATTCAATGTTTAATATTCTGTGGCTGCCACTATACGGGAGGTTGAACAGCTGGCCCTCTGGTGTAGACACAACAAGCTGGAGCTGAACACGCTCTGAACATTAGCCTACAGATAACACAAGAGTTCAGGAGGAGACATGGATGTCAACTCGTAGGGACCTAAAGGTGGAGACCAACATTGACTCCATCTTCCTCCAGTCGTTAAGGAAGTTCAACTCGCCAGAGGGGCTGTTTATTCAGTTCTATATGACAATCTTTTTTTTTTTCTGTGGCTATTTTTGCATTGCAGCTCTGTTTGTTTGTTTGTTTGTTAGTCTGTACATTGAGTGCCACTGGCATGCATACTTGGCTGAAAACTTGACTCTATACTTCCAGTTCTGGTACCACTTTGATACCAAGTATGTGAAACTGTAGAATGAAGGATAACCTCCGAAAAATACCACTCGATCACTGGCGTACTGATGCCTTGTGGACTGGCGCAACAGAATCAGATCATTAGACAAAAACTGCAGTCAGCAGGGACACAACTAGTGCCAGAAACAAAAAACAAGCTTTTAAAAGAAACTTTAATTTCCGAGCCAAATTTTTTTTTCTCAATATTTGGAAGACAAATAGAGGCCAATAGACAAGAGTATTGGACTTACATTAAAAATGTGGTGGGAAAAAGAAAAACGTGGGATGCCCATGCTGCTTTGTTTCTGTGGTAAATGTTACACAGTGTTAGCTATAAGAATGTGATTGTAATTTTAGGAATTGTACCTTGATCTTTTTCTTTATAATCTCATTATTGCTCGCTCTTTGGCAATATTGTCATTGTTGCATTTGTGCCAATAAAGCATTTTGAATTGAATTTAATGTGTCTAAAAGGAAAGGAAAGGCTTGTTGCTACCCACAGCTCTTACTGCACTTTCTATTGACGTTTCCAGCTTCCATGATGACACAAATGTAAGAGCTTATCTCACAGGTCTGTGTTAGTATTCTTGTTTGAATTGTCCAACAATCAATTATTCATTAACACACACATTTCAGCATTTGTTCTGTTTTGCTTGACATTACTCTGGCGTTTTGACACCCCTATAGCTTGAAGGCAACATAATGGAAGAACAGCAATATTGAAAAAACGAACGACGGAACGTGTTGGGAAGAAATTGTTATTGCCGTTAAATGTAGCGCAGGTATGACTGTCATGCAGAATGTCATTCAGCTTTATTGCAGTCAGTGATGCAACTTCTGTGAGAGTGCGACCTTCACTGTGCTGCAAACTTAAATTTGTACATTTTGTGGAAAAACTTGAACTTGAAATTCCATGACAAATAACCTTGTTCAGACTTTATTTTAATGATACAATGTTTGTAACACACCAACCTCACTAGATCCAAAATATCTTCCTCTGACACTGTGCCAAGCCGAAAATGTAACCCCTTGTGTAACTTTACATCTCCATGATATTTAAGCTAGAGAAAGGACTTTGCCCCCACAGTACCCTGGTGCAGTGTGTGGAATAAATGGTTGACTCAAAAAAACATTTCCCTCCCACCACCATGCCTAACACTGCACAGGGTCACCTCAGCAGTAGGTTTTCTACGGCTAATGTTCCTCGGGTGTTCGGTTGAAATATTAACTTTGTATGAAACAAGCTGCTACGATGACCACGTCTGACCTGAGAATATTGCGGGAATAACTGTGTTTTTTGTCTAAAACAGTAACTAGATGTTTAGTTGTAGACTTATCCATCAATTTCACAATAAAATAATCTAATTTAATTCCTCCTAGGGCTGAAATCACATAGAGGTAGTCTGAGGTGATTTCAAAGCAATGGGCTGGCTCAAAGGCCTCAAGAGCAAGTGAGCGAATGCTGCTAATTTGGATTATCTTTATTGTTATTAAAGGTCCTCATGGTATTCACTTAGCTATACTGGGTTACAGCAAATATTCAAAAACCTGTGGTCGGCCATTTATCCCCTTTCGTTTACTTTTATTTACAGTAAGTGCACATTAGCTATTCCCTACAGTCTACATTAGTACTTTGTCGGTCTGTATAGGGTAGCATTACAAGTTATTATAGGGAGGTGGAAGCTGTGATAAACACATAATGTAATCAGAGACAAATTAATACCACTCTAAACTTTAGACCAGTGGTTCCTGACTTTTCTTGCCTCAGGGTCCACATTTCTCCTCAGTCATTAAGTCACGGCCACACAGGCTCTTCAATTTTCTCCAATTTAATTTCACAACATGAAAATAAAACTAAAGGAGATGTAATTTGGGCTTGAGACCCAATTAAATAAAATGCAACAGCAAGAAGAAAACGCCATTGGGGCTTATAAAACAATGGCATTAAAGGCGTTGCAACAGCAATTAGACCTAAATCATTCAGGCTTATTCTGCTCTTTTTGGACACTTTAACATGTTAATAACAAGACAGTAAAACTGTGTCTCTGCTGAAAAGGATAGAGTAATCCTGGCCAGCATTTTGCTGGATATAATATATTTTTTCATTTTTACATTTAAAGCAGCTAGAATCTAACTCTACTGTTTTGGTTCAATCTCAGGTAGGGCTGGGCAATATGGAGAAAATCAAATAGCACAATATTGTTGAACAAATACCTCGATATTGATACTGCAACGATATTGTAATGTTGACTATTGGTGCTTTGACAGAATATTTACACAATGAGATTGTTTATAAATAATCATCAGTAATGTGGATAATAAATTATAATGACTAAGTGGATAAAGGCAAATAATTGAACAGCTAGAATAGACTGTTAAGTTCAGAAACTTACATCAATTACATTACTTAACTGTAACGCAGCCTTTAAAACCAGGAGAAGACAACACTGATGCCATATTACAATATCCATTTAGTCAATATCTAGTCTCTTATCACGATATCAATATAATATATATATTGATATATTGCCCAGCCCTATACTCTCAGGGCTCTCATAGCATCGTTTTCAGCCGCAGCAAAAAAGCTCCAAAAACCCTCTCTAGTGTACACTACCTGCTCAGCAGCAAACGGTTAGCGACTATAGCTGCTAAACATATTGAAGCATTTAGCCTCTAAAAAGCCAGATATTTCCCTCAGGTGTTGGTAGAGACCAAAAACAGAGCTAAAACAGAGTGAACATTGATAGCTGGACAGAATCACGACTCCAAATGAATGATAATGTTGCTGCTGTAAATAAACAGCTGTTTGCTAACAAGTTTGCCATATCAACTTTAAAGGTGATGATATGTCAATGTTGTGTTCACAACTTCTTTCCACTGCCCCCAAGTGGACAAAAAACCCTCTTCATCTCCCACTAGGGGGGAGTCATTACGATGTACAGAGTAAGGGTCATGATAGTAACTGAGGAAGCCAAAAGCATCGCTTGTTTTGATCTATATGCTGGCGACCTAGGGCTTTCCCGATTACCATTTCTTGGGCTTCAAAGCTTCGGTGAGAAATATTCTACACGGCGCTACAGGCTGACATATTCTTCTGTCTGTCTCCATCTCCCCCATTTCAGTGCCCAGGATTGACAACAAACAGCAACATCCATCTGAGAATAACTAATAATAATCAATGTTGGATATGAATTATGAATAATGTTGTGGGATTATTCATTATTTCATGGGCTATTTTGGGATTTATACATTATTATTGCATAATTATACATAAGAATAAATAAATAAAAACGAAGCATTAGAATAGTGATTTGGAGGTCGAATACCATGGCAATGGTCGAAGCTTCGAAGCATTCGGGTCAGCCCTATCGCGACCCTTCAGAATGGACACACAGTCCACTTTTCGACCACCAATCACCAATTGGAAGACATTGTTCTAGACAAACTACTCCTAAAAAATGTTACAGCTTAGTTTCTTCTTCCTTGTTGAAGGTGTTAAATCTACGATACCATCTGGTATTGGGGAGATCAACTTGCATATGGGCAGCACAGTGCCTTTCTGTGTGGAGTTTGTATGTTCTCTCTGTATCTGCTGACTACTTCCCTGCAGGCACACTGGTTTCATCGACATGCAGAATAAGCAGTTTACATAATGGATGGTACTTGGTACAGGAAATGAAATTAATGGGAAGTACCTTTCCCCTAAATCAAGGCATATCACACTATGCTGCTCCAGTGTTGCACTGAATCTCCCAACTGTGTAACTGTGTAAGCTGGACAGCGCAGAAAACCATCATGTGAGCTCAAACAACACTTGCTGGTACAAATCAAATAAGTAGGAGGACTGAGATTCTTAATACGAGTTAATGTGAACTGTTAGACTGATACTACAAAGTGTAAATACTAATTTGGTGCATCAAGGGTAAATGATGTGGTGACAGTGTCAGTCAGTGTAGCACCAATTCTTCCTCGTGCAACTGTTGCTATGTTTATGCAGTTTTCATGTGCATATAAAAAGGCCAAAGGCGTTACAATAATCAGATTAATTTGCTCATAAAGTCTTGCAGGGGTGCAGATGTTTTCTTTTATGATGTCCATTAATAACTGTATGGAGTGTGAACCATCCTGATTCGATTGCTGCCCCCCCCCCACTAACCCCCTCGCAAGTCGCATATGCATGAAATGGGAGGCCTCTGTGTTGTGTTTTTAAACTTGTTTCCAGCATATGTTTTGTTCCTTACAATCGCCGTTCTTGCTTCAGGCGTGTCATTTGTACGCCATGTAGTCTGTACTGACTTCAATGTAAATGCATCCACGTGAATATGCTACGCTCAGAGCTAGTGATGTAGAGTAAAAAGTGAGAAAGACTGCTTATGTTGGGCGGGTGGGGAGGTGGCGGGTGGGGAGGTGGATGGGTGCAACAAACACAGGACTTTGAACCAGGACACCGGTGTTCGAGACCGGTGTTTTGTTTTTTAAGCTACGTTAGTGAAGTGTTTTTTGGTGACGTTTGTGACGAGTTTTCCGTACTTATGTTACGTTGTTTTCGTATGTATTGTAATTAGTTTACGTACTTATTTTAAGCCCAAGCATGATGTCTTTCCTACACCTACTGAACCTTCAAACATGCCTGTAATATTTACACCTCATTGAGGAAAAACTTGATGCACCATCCTCTGGTCAACAGGTGGGTCTATTACACGCTTTGGCGTGATACCGAGGTGCGGTATTAGTCTATGCACATCAGATAATTAGTAACATTTATTGTAAAATAAGAAACCAAAGTATCAGTATGCGATTCCTTAACTCTCAAATTGAAATAGTTATCAACCAGCCCATATACTACAACAACATAAAAGAATTCCTGAAATTCAGTTATGGCTTTTGGTTTTGGTGTTCCACCCCACAACTTTCATCTCACCACCCCTTTGAAAACTTTCTGGGGGCGCCACTGCCGTGAACACACAGACACACATTTGTTTCATTCATTTGCTTGAGATATGTTAAATGAAGTTGACATACTTTCATTTGATCTTCAGAATGGACAAAACAAGCTCTTTGTTTGTGAATGTAGCAATGGCCCTTGCCCTCAAATTCGCCCCACCAGCACCCGCTAATTCATCCCTGTCCCAGAATTACCCCCAGCCCCCGCTCACCAGCCTCCGTTCCCACAACCACCGACACCCACGACATTCATGCTCCACTTTCTAAACCCAACAAAACACACACACAGAGAAACATGCAAACACCGAGTCACCCTTAATGACTGTGTTGTTTACTGGTCCTGATGACTAATAACAATGCAAAGTAATTATTTAGCAATAATACATGCATGATGCTGCTGTCAGCGCTTGCAGAGAGATACAAATGTAGCTTCTGACCTGAAGCAAAGCACGTTTTGATGTCTTAAACTAGGGCTGTCAAAGTTAATGCGATAATAACACGTTAACGCAAATTTGTTTTAATGCCACTAATTTCTTTAACGCAATTTGCGATTTTTAGGTTGTAGCTCAGTTTCAAAAGCTAGAGTGAAGACACTGGCATCATATGAAACTAGAAAACCTAAGGAATGGTTGGTATCAAGCATACTAAATAACGCTCCAAACTTACGCAAAAGTTTGGCGAGGAAAAACTGGCATGGCCAATTTCAAAAGGGGTGTCTTGACCTCTGACCTCAAGATATGTGAATGAAAATGGGTTCTATGGGTACCCACGAGTCTCCCCTTTACAGACATGCCCACTTTATGATAATCACATGCAGTTTTGGGCAAGTCATAGACAAGTAAGCACATTGACACACTGACAGCTGTCTTGCCTGTTGGGCTTGAGTTTGCCATGTTATGATTTGAGCATTTTTTTTTTTATGCTAAATGCAGTACCTGTGAGGGTTTCTGGACAATATTTGTCATTGTTTTGTGTTGTTAATTGATTTCCAATAATAAATATATATCTATGTTTGCATAAAGCAAGCATACTTGCCCACTCCCATGTTGATTAACTTTGGACAATTATGCGATTTAACGCGATTAAATATATTTAATCGATTGACAGCCCTAATTTAAACGAATGTTAGTCTGGTTAATGATCTTTTAGTCATTTTATAAATGTGATATTTTCTAGATACAAAGGCTTTTTCGACAGCAACCAAATATCAAAAGTGTTTGGCACCAACTTTCAATGAAAAATCTCACGGCGCAAATAAATCAATTTCCACTTCACTCTTATCACAGACAACCTCCATCACAAACGCCATTTACCTGTAAGAGATTTCATCATCTGGATGTGATCGCCCCCAGTGTGGCACTCACTCTCCTGTCAGGAGGATCTCAAGGGGAGTAATTCCTTACTCTGTCTCTGCTGGAGTCTGCGGGCCACGGTAATCTAACTCTATATAAATTGTATCCTCTGACCTTCTACCATTATATCAGATGGAAGTCAAGGAGGCATACCTCTAGTTGCCTTCCTTTAAAGGCCTTTATATGCATAATTGAACAATGAATAATGGGACTTGTGATAGAATTACAGTATATCTCAGAGGGAGGTGGTGTCAACCTGGATGTGCGAAAGTGCTTTATAGTTTCTGATATATTCATTCCGCCACCCTTGACTTTTCACCGCCACACCGATACTTGCGCACAATATTCCTTTATTTCTCATCATCGTGCTGGTAGCAATTACTGCGGAGTATGTCACAGTAGAGGTGCAGCAGCAGCAAAACTATGCGCAGGCAATCTCCAGACACAAGAGAAGGATAAAATACTCTGTGAAAAAACTTTAATAATGCAGCAGCTATACACACTAAACACAACTCCACTGGCTGACAAGTGAGACAAAAGGCAACGGCAAGCAAAGTCCGTGTTACATAATGTGTTGCAAGAAAAGAGACAACACCCACAAACAACGTTACGGTAAGACAATGCAAATCTTTAAGCAGAGATATTTTTTCCAAGAGATGTACTTCAAAATTGGACAAAAGCATCAAAGTGAGAAATAGTGGAAACATAATAGCTTGTGTAGTATTTGCATGAGCTATAAAATATTACATTATAAATTGTAGACATCACAGGTATTGGGCACAGGTAGTCTGATGTGATGGTGTGCCTGTTCTCACATCAGGACATGTTAAGATTTTAACTGAAGTCAAAAGTTAAATTGACTTCAGTTCACTTCATTTGGGGCCCCTGTTCCACAATAACTGGGTGGCATTTCAAAGTAGAGCTGCAACTAACAATCATTTCTTTAATTGATGATTATGCCGATTATTTTCTTGATTAATCTATAAATTGAGGAATGTCAGAAACCAATGTGAATATCTTTAAATTCCTTCTTTTATCCGACCATCAATCCAAAGATAATAAGTTCACTAATGACAAATAAAAGCAACATATTCTCACATTTGAGAAGCTGGAACCAGATAACGTTTTGTCGCATTTTTTGTCAAATAGATTATTAAAATAGTTGTTGATTAATTTTCTGTAGTAGCTGTAATTCAAACTATGGAGCAGTATAGATTTAAAGCAGCAGTGGGTAGAATTGGAGCAAATATGATTAGAAAAAATATTTTTAGAAAAGAGTCACTATATCCTGACAGTAGTGCATGAGACAAGTAATCTGAAAAAAATCAAGTGCCTCCTTGTCCTACGGTGCTCCTAATGTCATTTGCAAGATTTCACAGACCGGTGGAAAACAACCAATCAGAGCCGAGCTGGAACCTTGCCATCTCTGAGCAGCTGTCAATCACTCGCGAACTCCGATCAAACGTTCAAACTAGACAGCGCTGATCAAATATGAACCAATATTCTGTTACTGTAATGCCTATTTCTCACATAAAATGTTTTCAGAAACATCTTGTAGTGTACTGTTTAGCTGTAAAATGAGAAAGTTTGTGACCCGGCAGCCATGTTGAGATAAGTTGAAGAAATACCAAGCAACGCCCACCAGCCGGAGCAAACTTTCTCATTTTACAGCTAAACAGTGCACTACGAGATGTTTCTGAAAACATCTGAGGTGAGAAATAGGCATTACAGTAACAGAATATAGATTCATATTTGATCAGCGCTGCCTTGTTTGACCGTTTGATTAAAGTTCGCGAGTGATTGACAGCTGCCTCCTTTGAATGAACAGCCAATAGGAACGCTCTCTCTCTGAAATGACCTGTGATTGGCCAAAGTCTTCCAACACAGGCTACATTTTTTAAAGCCTGAAAACAGCTAAGGGGAGGTGCAGAAGTGTAGTTATCACTCAGAAAACTTGAATTACAATATGCGGAAAGGTTATTATGGAACTTTTGCCCAATGATGCCAAAAACAGTCTGCCTACTGCCACTTTATATGCTTTCAGGAATTATTTAGTCAAACCATTTGCCCAGCCTGGCCACCTCTCGGAGTCCAAAGAAGATAAGTGTGCCATCTCTCACACACACAAATACACACATTCCACTTATCTGGTCCTCATTATAGGCTCTTGACAGATAAATACCAACCTGTTAACACTTAGTACTTTAAACTTTTATACAGCTATGAGCATTTTTGCCTAAATGTCAGTCACACAGTTAAAAGTTGAAAGCGGAAAACCACGGCTGTGTGAGAGTTTGCAAGTTTTACATAGACAGTCAACTGGTGTAATTTCATCCCTGTTTCACTCCCTGAATGTCTCTACAAATATGTATATTATGTATACCAATGAGACTATTTTTGCTTCATTCTTGTTTCAGTAGCCTATAATGAAAGATGTCATTCCAATTGGGCAAAACATCTGTGCATGCATGGTAGAAGTTTTGAGAAGAGAAATGCATGGCAGGTTCACTGTTATATTTTATTCCCCTAGCCATGAAAAGCATTTAACTGTATAAAGTCCTCCACTGCACACAAGTCTTTGTCATGTAAATCCTGTGGTCGGTTTTTCACCCTCTCTATAGGCAGACTTTCCTCTCCAAACCAGCACGCTTCCACTCTCTCTCTCTCTCTCTCTCTGGAGCCACCGCAATGTCTGGGAAATAAAAACTGTGCTACTGTGCATGTTTCACCATCATGCTCTCAAATCAAATTTATCAAGATAGTGCATGGATAACGACGTCTTTTTTATGATGTCATGATTACTCTTTCCACACAAAATCCTCAACTTTCTGCATGAGCCAGTCAGTGGCTATAAGACTACACGTCCCATGCGCAAAAACTTCATTTTTGTTTATTATTGGCAATGCAATCGACACATTTTAAGACGCTCCTCCACTCATATTAAAACACCAAAAGCCCAAGCCCATGTATGTCTTCATAAAGAGCCCACTATCCCATGTTTGATCCGCAAACTTCCACCCGGTCGCTTCACAAAGCCCCCCCGGGCTGGCAGGCTCCTCGTCGGGGCAAATTTGTGCTGCAACTTCGTACTGTAACGCCACCAAAAAGCCTCCTCTTGCAGCAGCAAGCAGCGCGTCCTGACAGAGACACACACACCATGGAGTAACAATACAACCCTACTACTACCTCATGCGAACCGGAGAGGAGAGGCCACATGAGGTGAACACAGAAACACGGAGAGAGGGGGATATTGCACTCACCCAGCCAGCCAGCCAGCTCAGCCAGCCAGCAGCAGCAGCTCAGCTCCTCTCTCCTATATCTTTTATCACAAGCCCCACTTATGTTCTGAGTAAACTGCACTTCAGTGTAATACGAGTGGCCCCGCTGCTGCTACCTCCTCGCACACATACTGCACACTCACACACGCTGGAAAAAAAAACAAAAACATGCAGATTATTATTATTAAAGTGAGCGCTTTTTTTTTTTTTTTTACCTTGCTTGGATGGACCACAAAACAGCGAAAACAGAAGACAGAACAGCCAAATTGTGCTCTCCACCGCCATGTACAGCCCTTTGATATTTCCAACCAGTGGGGTCCTAGCAGCAGCAGCAGCAGCGTAGTACACGTCTGTCTACAGCTATATACCGTTATAGCGACATGCATATGTTGGAATCCGCTATTGTCTCCAGCCGCACGGTGCGTAAAAAGGACTCTCTGTGAATGTTTTTAGGGTTTCTCTCTTTTGGCTAATAACAGTCCCCCTCCATGGCTTTTCCACTAACAATCAGCTGGCATTAGTCGGCTGGAGAGCCGTCGTGTCTCTCGGCGCTTCCAACGCCATGTTGCGAACGAATGTTAAGTGTGTGTTAGCTGCCTGGTCCACACACACACACACACACACACATACGCATGCATACGCATGCATGGACGCACACACGCGCGCGCACATACGCGCACACGCACGTTCACCCAGACACTGGCTGGTTGGTTGGTTGGTCGTCGCTTGGAGTCCTGAAAAAGCTGCTGGTCGGTGGTGATTCTTTTTACGCACCCAGGCTTCTTCTTGCCTCCTTTTTTTTTTTTTTTTTTTGGTTCCAACTCCACGCTTCCACACAAACACTTGGGGGAAGATTCATTCACACGCTGTAAAGAAAAAACACTTGCAATACCAAAAATGTGTCAACATTATATTTTACCCCAGGCGCCCTCTCTCTCTCTCTCTTTCTCTCTCTCTCTCCTTCTCTCTCTCTCTCTGTCTGGAATGATGAATTCGTTAGGGATCTCTCTGCTAGAGAAAAAAAAACCAAGTGTGGAGAATGGTCTGGCTAAGCAGTTATCTGTAATGACTGAAAATGCGTTGCCCTGCATGAACCCCCAATGTTGCAGACAACTGGTTATTTTTAATGCTCCCAGATTACACATGTTCCAGTTGAAAAACCTTATGGTTCCAATCATGCAAAAAATCTACACTCATTCATTCATTCATGTGATTTAATCAGTTTTCTTCAATGTGTGTGTGAGCATGCACCTTTGTTTATACACATGCACAGGCGTGTATTCATGGTGTGTAATAAAGCAGGTCTGGGTAAAAAAAAAAAAAAAAAAATGGAGAGTAGGAGAGGCACATGTGCTCCCTGAGCAAGAACAGGCAAGAGGAGGAGGAGGAGGAGG
>CAKALU010001033.1:0-10010 GCA_916700995.1 Hozukius guyotensis
AAAGTTTGATTTATGTAAATAGAAATAACCACTAACTAGTTAATTTGTTCATTTGTTCATGGTAAAGTTTATCAGCCTATTTTATCTGCAGTTTGGGATTTATCTTATAATTATTATTACTGTCAATGAGTGCTTCATGGTTTATTTATTTTTTTTCTATTTTTTTTTTTTAAATCTTATTTTCTTTTTTTCTTTAATATAACTTTGTTTTTTGTTCTTTATCATTTTTGCATCAGCAATGGGTGAGGGTTGGGTGGGAGGGGACTTTGGGGGAAAAATACCAAAATATGGAGGGACAATCATTTACATTTGTGCTCTATTTGTATGTTTCTGTACACCTGATGTTACTCCCAAAAAAATTTTACGGGAAAAAAACAGTTGGGGGTAGGCATGTAACAGTCTACAGGAAATGAATGCAAGTCAATGCATTGTCCTCCAAAGTAACAAAAAAAAACAAGTTGGTGTGAGACCAAGACAGATAGAGACAAGACCTTTTCTTATACCATATATTTGCCCTATAAAACAGTTTGATCACGTGTGTGGCCTAAGTGAGATGTACTCATTTCAGTTCTGAATCATTATCATCATCTGTTCCCTAAAGACATTCATTAGCCATGTGATATGCAGCCATAATAGAGGGTGTCAGTGACAAGGTAAAGGTTGCACTGGGTGCCACGGTGCGTTTTTTCCCCTCCATCATCTGTAGAGTTCTTACAAGCACCGGCATGTCCGTGTAATTAACACGTGTTCTTCATTTAGTGGGCTGCTCGAGTGGAGATATCCTGTTACTGTGATGTGATTACCGCCTTTCCTTACGCGGCCATCATCACAGCTCATTGATGGCACTCTCTCAGACTGAGGTGCAAAAGTATTTACTTGGGAGTTTCTGTTAGAATCCAAAGAATTCACTTAATTTCACTTCAGTCAGTATTTGTGAATATGGACAGCTCTTTGGAAACTTGATAACATTTTATTTTCTATTATTTTATTGCAGCAGTACTTCTGAATCAGTTATATTTGTATCCCGTAAAGACAATTTGGATACTGTCACTAAGTCCATCAAAGCTCTATCCTCACTGGGACAGCATAAAAGTAACTCAAGCTCTCTGAAACTCTCACTGGTTGCAATTTCACCCATGTTTTTGAAGTATTTATATTGTTTATGCGCTCCACAACACTACTGAACACAGAGAAGGAACTGCTACTAGTCATTCTGGACAGCTGGCATTGGATCAACAATCTTTAAAAAAGTATTCATTTATAAGAGCTTGACTTCCTGAACTAAATTTGGAAATAAAGATTTGTTCACGTTCTGATTCTTACTGATACTTTTTTCACAAGTGGCCACTATTTGACCCCAGAATTTTAGAATTATTGTTGTGTTTAAGTAAAAAAAAAACTACACTCATTTGTATAAATGAGACATTCTTGTAAAAATGAGTCACATGGTGCTAAGAATGGCTTTTGTGCAGCCTCCTATGTTTACGTCATAATACAAACAGTCTAAAATGGCCAGTGTGTAGGATTTTTCGGGGGCTCTGTTAGCAGAAATGGAATATAATATTCATAACTATGTTTTCATTAGTGTATAATCACCTGAAACTAAGAATCATTGTGTTTTCGTTAGCTTAAAATGAGCCCTTCATATCTACATAGGGAGCGGGTCCTCTTCACGCTTAGTCCGCCATGTTGCTCCGCCATGTTTCTACAGTAGCCCAGAACGTACAAACCAAACACTGGCTAGAGCCTTTCACGTTTTGACGTTACCTGAAGGCCACCGTAGTTCTCTGACACGCTTGTGAAACTGTGGTAAAGTGAGTCGCAGAGTGCAAAACCGTCGTACCGCCAGCCACCGTCTGACTTCCGTTGCTCCTAAAGTAGTGTTATTATGGCAACGATGGCCTCTGAGGGAGGCGAACGGCATTACCACGGTTTTGAACTCGGCAGCTCACGTTACCGCACTCTTGGAAAGGTATGGAGTGAGTGGAGGGGAACTCCGTTGGTTGCAGTCTGCAACCACACCACTAGATGCCGCCAAATCCTACACACTGTACCTTTTAAATCATTGACAACTTCAGCACAATACTAATCCCACACAAACAGGGCTGAATATTTGTCAGTAAAGCAGCACCAATTGGACTGTTGTCAGGCTATTAAATAGGTGTTATCAGTCATCATAAGCCCCATAGATGTGGGTCAATAGGGGCCTACTACACCCACTAGTAGGTTTTTATCATCTATTCACATGGTAGATCACCGAAAGAAGGTCTAAAAGAACACGACAGCGACCTCTGGTGACTGTAGTAATTATGACAGGAGCAGAAGCGGAAGTCAGGCCTTTTACAATATAGTAGGCGTAGTAGGCCCCTAATGATCCACATCTATGGTGCTTATAGCAACTGATAACGCCTATTTAATGGCTTAATAACAGTCGAATCGGGTGCATTAACTGACATCGCATCTTCCATCGTCTACTGACAAATTACATTTTCTTATTGTCAAAATGAAATACAGACTTGTTCGAGATTATTGTAAATAATTTCAATCATTTAAGTTGCTATATCTCAAAAGGAAAGATGGTGGGCTCAGGTGGAGAATGTAAATGTAGGAAATTAAACACAGAGAGAAGCTGATGCCTGATGAAGGTCTACAATACCAAAATGGTGCGTGAAATAAATAAATAAATTGGGAGCTCTTCAGTGTGCAGATATCATTACACTCCTTTGTATTATTATTTTAGCCTTTGGACTCTTGATGGGTTTTATCATATTGGCCTGATTCCCAGCTTGTGTTTTTGAATAGTCCATTCAATAGAGATTGTTGAAGGGCCCAGTAATATTTACGCCACAAATAATAATTTACCACAATGCTTTACTACTATAATAGCAGTCCATAACTGGGGATAAAAACAACACAACGGATGCTAACCGCGGAAATAAACTTGGTACAAACTAAGAACTAAAAATACAGTTTATATATTATGCATTGATTAGAAACATGCAGTAGACATTGCCCAGAGGCCACATAGGCCTTCTGAATGCTCCATAAGTCTATTTTTGTTGCTCCTCGGGTAGGTTACTATGACTTTTATATTATTTATTTCAAAGCGCCCAGATATTGATTATTTCACAAGGAAAAATGACAAATGGCAGGAGGGAATGACACGGTCAGCAGGTTCTATTAGAGAAATGATAGTGTTGCTCGTGGTTTGTTAAAAGGTCCAGTTTAGATACTTTATAGGTTTACATCCATCATCGTCTAATGACCTATTTGATGAAAAACACGCGCTCTGGTGACAACGGCCCTGTGCAGCCAACTTCGCTTTGTAATTGCTCCCATATTAAATATAGATTTTTGTTTTGATATCTTGTGAGAATTCCTTTCTGTGGGTCAAAATTGTGATAAAAGACATGGATGCAGTGGCAAAAGCTCAGAGGGGGAAAACTGGAAGGAAAATGGGAACGAAAATAGGTGGTGTAGAGGTGTTAACGGTGGAACTGTGAGATCTGAGCAGTGGTGGGGAAAGTATTCAGATATGTTAGTTAAATAAGGAATAGCAATACTCCATTACATATAACAGTAAGTAAAAAATGGAAAAAATGCTCTTAAAGAGGAACTATGCCCATTTTCAAAATTCATACATGTTATTCCTATGGTCTAAGACAGTCCAAAAAATATTAGTAAACATGAACAACTCTCCCAAATCCAAAAACTAGAGTGCTAAAACTCAAACTTGTGATGTCATAGGGTATAAAGTGTAGAACTGCTCCATAAACAATACATTGGTAAAGATGTTATAGATGACACACATTATTTCTGATTCATAAATGTGAAAGTAGCATTTCACTGCTGTAGTGGAGCGGAGCCAATTTTACAACATTTAAAACTGTTTTGTAGTTTAATCTACAGAAATCATAAAAAATCAAATCATATTTTATAAACTGATCGTCTTTTTTATGTAAAATCTTAATTTTCAAATTAACTAGTAGCTAAGGCTGTCATACAAATGCAGTTCTGGAGGAAGTATTCAGATCCTTTACTGTAAAAAATGCTCTATTACCAGTAAAAGTCCTGCTTTTAAAGGGGAACACCACCCACATTAAGAAATTGTTTATTTTATTTCCCTGACCTAGTAAAGTTCAATCAATATTTCTGAACATGAGCTACTCTCTCTCAAAGCCAGAAACCAGAGAAGTAAGTCTCAAACTTGTGATGTCATTGGGTATAAAGTCTGGAGCAGCTGCATAAACAATGAATGGGAGGCTGATTTTGTGGACCCACAGAATATTTGTTTTCTTTTTTATACCCAAATGAGCTTTATTCTGTTGTAGTGTTGTCAGTTGTAAAACAGAAAATGTTCCCATACACTCAGAACATTCCCCTGGGTGCTCTCAGTGTCATCTATAATATTAATCCCATTCATTGTCTATGGAGCGGTTCCACACTTTATACCCTATGACATCACAAATTTGAGTTTTAGCACTCCAGTTTTTGGATTTGGGAGAGAGTTGTTCAAGTTAACGAATATTTTTTGGACTGTCTTTGACCATAGGAAGAACATGTATGAATTTGGAAAATGGGCGTAGTTCCCCTTTAAAATTGTACTTAAGTATTATTTGGGGGCAAAAAAAAAAGCATTTATCACTGCAGGACCCTGTGTCCTTCTTGCACTTTTAACTGGACACTCCTGTTGGCACGAGCCATTAAACCATTGAAGGCCACACTGAGATTGCTTTAGATTTAAGTATTGCATTTAACTTGTAAAGGAATTGGTGGCCCTCCACTGACCCGGCAAGCTTTAATTGGGATTGTGCGAGTATTGATTGTAAGTGGCCAGGCGAATCTTGAATTACAGCCTGATTAGCTTTTACTCGGCCCCTTGCTCCAGCCAGTCGAAGGAGCTCAATGTCATTCAGGTTGGAACACTTCAGCGGCCACTTGACTAGAGGGAATCTTGTTACTTCCTGTGTAAACAGGAAACAACATATGTAGGGAAGGGGAATGACGGTTCTTCCGGCAAATGTAGTCAGTTATCCTCCCTGGTCGCTTTTAGAAATTATGTCACTTAGCATGTACCTTGTGAGTAGATATGGGCACATAGATTTTATCTCTCCTGCTCTCATTTTATCCACATTTTATGACTCCTTCTCTTCCTTTATTGTTTCTCGGCAGAGATGATGACCTCTGTAAGGTTCGGATGGAAACAGTCACAGGAGCACTAGCCGTTTTTCTCTATTATGAGCAGCTTCGTCCGAGCCCTGCGGGCACCCGGCCTCAATATCCACCCTCTGTACCGCCAAAAACTCTGCCGTGAATCGCCAGCTTTTACCCAGCCTGCCTGCATGTGTCATTACAACTCGGTAATCTGGAGAGGGCAACAGAAAAGTTCTCATCAGTGTCAGCCTGAGATATAGATATGGGCTGGGTAACAAATGGCCAAATGCACAGGCAGCAGAGCAGACCATCAATAAAGCAATTTCTTGTGTCATAACAGCCGCGCTTTTCCTAAAGCCAACCTTTCAAAACTTTTCCCTCTGCAAATCGCTGCAGCCCCACCATTAGAGTCCTGCCTTGTGAATTTAATGGATTCCGTACAAATAATATTCCACCATAATGGAAAAGGTTGAAGTCACTGAAGACAGATGAAGTCATAAACACGTATAATTGAGAATCAAAGACCGATAAATTTTAAACTGCTATCCATTTTCTCTTTTTAGATGATGATCTATGTCGGCACAGCTGCGGGAAAATGGAAGAGATTATGGGGGAAAATTATAACAATAAATTTTCTAAACATACACCTTGATTATGCTTCGATTTTTTGGAGGGGTAGAGGGTGAGGGAGGGGGGGGGGGGGTTAGAAGGAAGGCTGGGATTGCTGAAAGCTTGCTGGCTAAATGGCACCATAAAATAGGTTCCCTGCTCTTTCGCCTGCAGAGCGTAGGCATGCCTGGAGGTGTGATTTTCCCCCTCCTCTAAATGGGGGAAATGAATTGTGTAATTTATTGCAAACGTGCACACAGTGAGATTAGATCAGCATATCCCATCAAAGGAACAACAATCAATCAGCCTCTAGTTAACAGCTTGAAACACATAAACCAGGGCACCTAATGGCTTTCCAATTTAACAGATTGATAGACTTATCCGGTCCTAAGGGATGAATTAAGAAAACCGGGTACTTTCACACAGGCACTGGCACTTTTGACAGGACCCTTTCCCCCCTCTAGCTTTCTTACCATCTTTACTCCTGAATATAGATATAAGGTTAACCTGAAAATAAAGAGAAAGTCAGTTTTCCCTCTTTTCTTTCCTTTTTTTTTCCCTTTCTGTTTGAGAAAGCACTCCAGAGCTGATTTGTTATTCAGATGAGGCGGGAGTGGAAGTGTGTCAGATGTGGAGAATGGGCTCATTTTAATGACCTGATTATCGCGGGTCATTTGGAACTGTGAAATCAAGGGAGCTATTCAAAGCCACTTAACAATATCTAAATGTGACCCGGGCGACCCATTCAACCAAGAATGTAGTTTTAAAATAAGGAACTTGTTTGTTTCATATCTTATTAATCACATAATTGATTCATGAAGACTCATCAGTGCAAAAAAAATTGAAGGAATAGTTTGACATTTTGGTAAATACACTTATTCTCATATTTGCCAAGAGTTAGTTGAGAAGATTGACACCACTATCGTGTCTGTACGGTAAACATGTAGCTGGAGCCAGCAGCCAGTTAGCTTAGTTTAGCATAAAGACATAAAGCATAAAGCTTGCTTGGCTGTATTCAAAGGTAAAAAAAAATCGGCACCTTTAGAGCTCACAAATCGCATATATTGTACATGTAATCCGTACAAAAACCACTGTGTAAAAACAACAATTCAACGTTTTATTGAGGGTTATATACCAGCCCAGTAATGGTATAATGTCATGTATTGATTCGTGTACAAAGACACAAATTTGAAATTTGTTTTGGGATGGTCGGCACGAAATCAACTCGTCTGTAATCCACGTAATGTGAACAGGGCGGCAAATGCCGCATCGGGAGGACGTCGGGGTGTATGGGTGGGTCAAAAAACGCCGGACCTTCTCCCAGGAGACTGGTGTTTGTGTCCCGTGTGAAACCAGAAGTCAACATTGGTTTATTTGTCACGTAACTTCCTTACTTTTTTTTTTTATTTTCTTTTTTTATTTAAGGTTAAAGGAATACATATACATACTTGTAAAGGGACCTACAGACAGCAGCAACAACATATATAAACAAAAAAAAGAAACTTCCGTACTTAATTTACGTCACTTCTGGTGTTATTTAAACCCAAACCACAATCTTTTCCTAAACCTAACTAAGTAGTTTTGTTGCCTAAGCCTAATAGTTGCTGGACATTCATACGAAAAATACATTGTTGAAAGTCGTGCTGAGCATCTCGAAAAAAAGGGAAATTCGTGTCTATGTACACAAATCAAATAGATTAAATGTTGTGACTATTTCACAAACTGCCGTGAGACTGTGTTGTATATACTGGACTATTTGTTGGCTACCAGCGGAGACTGCTGGAAGTTAATGGTCCAGGACAAGAAATAGTCTGGCACATATCACCCATAAACTGGCAAATTCAGCTTTTTGCACTTTAGATTTGGTAAAGATTAAACGAAGATATAATGTGTTATAGTGAGCTTTAAAGGTGCTAGTAGGCGCATTTTTTTACCTTTGACCAGAGCCAGGCTAGCTGTTTCTCCAGTCTCTATGCTAAGGTAAAAAAGACCACAAACAAGGCTAATCTGTACTCCAGAAACAGGAAATTAACTTCCTTGTGTGGAATACTTTTGTGAGTTTTATGAGAGGCCAGAGACCGCACACTATTTTGTGTCTGTATGTATGAATGCAGCGTTGAAAAACAGTTCTTGCACAGGCTTACTGTTTGAACTGAACGTAACATCTTGAAACAGACAAAATACAGAACGTGCTGCTGAACTGAAGATTGAGGTGCACGTGAACGGTGGTGCGATCATTTAGCTAAGAAGACAAGTCAAAGAACTACACGGTCAGTGACTTTGAATTGTTGAACTTAACAAAACGTTTTAAATCAGCAAAGTGATTTGAAATTTCTACCTCAACAATGAATGACACCAGCCTCAAAGAAAACACATTCAAAGAAGGTCAACCGGCTGCACTGTCCTCTTAAGAGCTTGGCTACAAACCCAGAGCCTTGACCCAGAGAACCAGCGTAATGCACACTCGGTGTCACCATATTATCTTGTCCACATCCACAGAGACAGCTGATCTCTCTGTGTCACTGCATAATTGAGGAGCTGTTGGTATCAAGGATGTGACCCTGAGAGGGATGAGAAAGTGTTACCCTAGACCCCCGCGAGCAGACCAGAGGAACCAACTCGAGTGGGAGCCACAGACGGGGTGCATCCACAGGCCAGATACGGCAGACAGTCTCCCCCACTGACTCTGAAGCCAGTGGCCCGTAACATATACATGTGACTGATGTGCTCGCTCCGCTGTAATGTGACAGAACTCCACATTGCAGAGGAACCAGATCTTCTGGTCAGGATTAAGTATGTGAAGGGCCGGGGTCAATTTTGTCTCGTCTCAGACACTTCAGGGAAATAGATTGAGATTCAGCTCATGGGTTGACGAATGAAATTGATTACTGATGGATCAATAGATTGGCTAATGAATAAGAGCCCCATTACTAACCAATCAAAACTAATAGCACTTTAGCTGCCTCTTTTGTTTCTGCTTTTCCATCAGCTTAGCAGAAAACCTGCAGCCATCTGACACACAGGAGGGATGAATGCTCCAAAAAAACTGAAGAGGACAACAGAGAAAATACCCAAAACAGGAACAAGACTATTTAACTCAACAAGAGTCTCCAGGTCAGAGAACAAAGAATTGTGTTTTCCTACTTGACACTAATACTCGTATCCTCCGCGTGGACACAACTCCGCTGACCCTCTTGTTTGGTCTGTGAGTGTAGCAAGGCGCTCATAATCACAAAGAGCGCCCAAACATGATTGCTCTACCTCCTCGTGACGGACAGTAATTGGTGTTTGTTTGCTCTCTTTTCTCCCTCTCTTGTGTCGCGGGGTGGTAAAGAGTGCTATTACTGTCAGCTGATTAGTATGGCTCTTCCAGCAGCTGTCAGGACTGCCTAATGAGAGGAAACTTGAGCAGAGTGACAAGAGAGACCCGTGCACAGACACAGACACACATATTATACATGAATTTAAACATACACTGACTGAGTAAGTGAGATCGATAGAGGAACATTTAACAACTGTCAACCGATAACCTGTGATTAGTTTGCACAGAGCAGGAATAGACAGTCCCATTGTCCTTTCTCGGGAAAAGTCCTTACATTTTACTCAGCTTTATGTTATTCTGTAAAAAAATGTCTTTTTTTTTTTCATTCAGTTCATTCTATATGTATGAAATCCTTAATATTTCCAATATCAATTAACACATGAAATAAACAATCTAATCAAAGTAAACAAAGAAATAACCTATTTTGGACATATTACTCATCGTAACCAATGATATTTTGTACACTCAGGCATGTCAGAACAGGTCTCAGAAGGTGTCTGTTTCTGTACTGCAGCCATGTAAGATCTGCTCTTAACCAACTTAAAGGGACTGTTTGTAACTTCTTACACGTATAAATCCATCCGGGTCGGTGTCCCATGCGCGCTCGCATGTGGCTACGCTGTTCAGACAAGACTCCAACACAAACTACACGGAAGCACCAAAACCGCAGTTATATCTAGTGAAGCCCGTCTTGCTAAACAGTGTTAGCCGCGGTCGGAGTACGCGGGGGAGACCGTAGCTTTGGTCTCCAGGACCGGAGTCTCTGCTGTACTCTGCTCCTCTGCCTGCTTGCCTTCACTCACACACCACACTCGTTCTCGCTATTACGCTCCACTCTCACGTGCATGTCCACACACTACACACTGCAGGAGAGTTAGTTTAGCTCTGAGAATATCTAGTGAATGTACAGTGGACGTTTGTGCAG
>CAKALU010001034.1:0-15594 GCA_916700995.1 Hozukius guyotensis
ATCCATGTGTATAACAGCTTTGCTAGCTGAAGGCTTTGTTCTTTCAGTTTTCCCCATATCAGAAATCACTTTGTAAAAAGTGCAATTGTGTCCAAATAGTACGTTTTTCATTTTGACATCAGTCTGTTGTAAATTGAGCCAGTATCTGTTTTGTTTCTATGAGGTATGAAAGCATCTATCAGCATCATGTTGCCTGTGGTATTGGGAAATGTTTTTACCAAATAACCGGAATTGAAATAACTGCAGTTAGAGAAAGAAAAAAAAAGAAAAAAGACAATATATGACACGGTAGGCCAAATAACAAAAGGAAACAATTTTGTATGGCTGCAAGTGACTGGTTGTAGTGTCACTGTAGACTGAATTATAAATGCTACTTACACCTACTTCAACAGATCAGTTGTGATTGGACACTGTGACATTAAACATGATGGTATAGGTTCAAAATAAAACCTTCTCAAAGGAAGAACTCTATTTTATGTTCCCTTTGTGAATTAGGTCAGAGAATAAAGTGTTAGAGAGAGATGAAAAAAGGTCCAGCCGTGCTTCCAGGCACTGATATTTAGAGATTACATTTTTACTGCAAGGTTTTTAATTTAAGAACTTTAGGAACTCCAAGAACTCAATTTCTGTTGCATTGGTCAAAAGCCAAAATGTTTTTAACTTTTATTATGATCAGGTACTTTTTACATGTAGGCTTTTTCCTATTTCCAGTAGGGCTGCACAATTATTAGAATATTAATTGCGATCAAGATTTTGGCTTCCCACAATTAAATGAACATGATCGACTGCGATATTGATATTTAAAATGCTCATAGAAAACTCTGCTGCATATCAAATCAAGCCAACCACCAGCCGCTGATCCAGATGTTTTGGCTTCACTTTTGGGTATTGATATTATTTATACATCCAATGTGTTTATGATTAAATTGAGAGCATAAAATTGTTTATCTAGCTCTTAATGTTGCTAATTCTGCTCTCTAAAGTGCACCAAATTGAAGCATTTTAACTTTAAAATGTAACTAACAAAAGGGTAGGGTGAATATTCCTGTATTTCTTCATATTGCAAAATATAAAGCAGAACAAATATATCGCAATGTCAGTTTTTTCCAACATCATGCAGCCCTAATTTGTACATTAACGTGAATGTAGCACAGCATGGAAGGGAAAGCAGTGCTCTTTTTATTTTGATGTGAAAGTGCAATTAAAAATAGGTTGTCGCTAAAATCAATGAATAATCGTGATATTAATATTGATCGACATAATTGTGATTATTATTTTGGCCATAATCTTAGGGCGGGGTTATTTAATAATACTTGTAGAAAAGAATATCCTTTTAAGTATAGTTTAGTTATGTTGCTTTATTTTTGGGTCGATTTTTCTTTTTTGACATAAAAGGACGTAAACAAGTAATTTGGTAACATTCCCTTACATTATTGTTTCTGTTATTTGTTTTCAAAGCGACAGGAGCTCTCAGAAACTCAGAACGGAAGATGAGTTGCAGTTTTTCACAACTCTTCTCTCCTTCCCCGACACTCCCTGAACATTATTGAGGCAGATTGCTCCAACTGTCAAGCCTTCGCCTTTACACGGTGTGAGAGAGAACGAGAACCAAACGAGTGTCTGTGTGGTTTTTTTCCCCTCCTTTTTGGGCACTCTGAATTTTTGGAAACATTAATGCGGAGCTCTCCCTCCAGAGTGACTGATATCAAAGCAGCTTCTTTGTGGGTTTACACGCACAGAAATACTGAGCCGGTTTGTGTTTTTGCAGTATGACAAGTAGAAATATAATACAAAGAAAGCTTGTGTTTTCCCCGCAGGGTGAAATAGCTGACGAGTGGTGCGCATTAGCATAAAAATAATGCAGAGTGTCTGCTCTTGCTTTCATTCTGCGGCAGACTTACAGTAAGTTTTCCATCCATTAACCTTGCGCTGTATTGCTTTATAACCCTCCTCCCTTATGAATTACTCAATAATGAAAATCCATTTCACGGTTCTTTAAAAAAATGACCTCACAAAATATATGTATAAACTGAATGTATGTATTTATTTTTAAATTCCCTTTCACATACATCAGCTAACAGAGAAAAAATTGAGGTTATGTAATGCTCAAAATTGTTGCTACAGACTTTAAGTGGCTGATAACTGAGCTGTTTCATCATGTCTTACTTTGAGGCACGCAACCATTTTTTGCAAAAACAGATTGCTGCCATTCCTTCTTCCTCCAGCTGATGGATGTTAATGCAGCCAAAGATGAATAAGTAGTCCGCTGCAGGAGTAATTCCATATGCATACATTGACTGTAAATATTTAATATCCCAGATGATATAGCTCATACAGATGCCATAATGCATTCAGGCGGGCCGTTATGCTCTTTCTTAATGAAGCTGCGTTATCCGCATGTCCCTTCTGCCTAAAACCCATTGCACTCTGCGTCATAAATCTACGGGCGCAAGGTGATGAAGTGGACCCAGGTGTTCCAAGGTTCTGAGTTGATGATAACGTCAGAGGTTATTGATGCCCCATTGTTGTGCATCTTGCTCTCTGTGTTTTATTATAATTAATCCGGGTCGAATGAGAAAGAGGCCAGTAAAGTTCTCTTGAAAAGCGCTTGATAAGCATATGTGAATGTAATGTAAATCAGTTAAAGATGCTCCCTGCCTGTACCTGAAGCTTTCACTCACTTTGTTCATGCTTTTTTCATGCTTTAATTTTGAAAGTTGGTGTTACCTAAGCAATCGTGAGCCACTGGCGATTTTGTTCTGCAGGGGGGGGGAGAAAATAATTTATGTCTAATTCTCGCTACGTTCTGTGCTGATTTAATGCCAAATCATTCAGCTGAAGATCAACTCCGCACTAAGTGTTCATGAAGAGGGATGTTGGCTCGGTAGATTGACTTCATGCGCCGCGTCTGGCTTTCAAATGAGCCTCGAGGCCCTTGTGTTGAAGTATTACGGAGCTCTTCATAGAGCGGGATTCTTTGCAAGGCCAGCGCACCAATCACTTGGTAAGCCCATCAGAGTCATCCTAACATCTCGGCCGTATAAATCCTCAAGAGCTAATGTGTCTCAGCTCAGCTGTCACTCACTCCCGCCTCGCCTTTTACATTCCCTTTCGGAACACACAGACATATAACACCGACGTATATGCACTTATACTTAGAAAGCACACATGAAATAATATGTGCAGCGCTCTCTCCATTTCCCTTTATTGTTTCCAAGTCCTTCCTTTTCTCTCTTTGTATCTTAATCTCTGACACCTCGTCAGCAGTGGAGGGCAGCGAGGAGGCCGGCAGAGCCTTTTGGCTCGTCACACCGCAGCTCGCCTTCCTAAACGCCTGCCGCCTGTCCTCCCCGTATCCCACAAGGCCGCTCGCCGGCGCTGCCGTGGTTGATGGTCCATGCTCTCACCCTCTCCACCTCACTGGTCTAATTGGAAGAGAAAAGTTCCTCCGCCGTGAAACGCATGTCCAAGGGGCTATGTCTGTTCACGAGGCTACGGGCTATGAACAATTAATTAATAATTACTGCTTCTACGGACCCCCTCAGGGCCCAGGCTACAATTTAGAGCAGGAGGAGGGCGTCAAGTGAGTCTGTAGGCTTAACTATTGCTGAACCACTGTGATTGCATAACTGTTAAACTGTCTCTCTGTACCACGTCTTTTTTTATCTTGGTGACCAGTTGCATGCACTGCCTGTAAATCCAACAGTGTGGATATTAATGGGCTTCTGTAGGTGTCAACTCTTTTCTTGTGTCATAGTGGCTGTTGTTGCTTGTGCTAACGTCCTAGTACTTCTTTGATTTCTTACAACTCGCTGTGGCTGGACATCATTTTTTGTGCAGCAAAGGATTTATTAATAGATAAATGAGTAAAAAATAAACTTAAGCAGTAAACAGAAAAAAATGAAATTATAAAAATAAAATATATAATAAAGTACTGACTTTAAGATAATATATAAAAAAAGTATTAAATATTTTACATATGAATGACATTTTATTACTGTCATGTAAACAACTATGCCCAGCCCATATGACCTTAAGGTTGAGATGAAATGAAAAATGCCTTTTTAACCCTTTTAGATCACATCCCCGGTCATATTGTGCAGCTATTTAACAATACATGCAAAAGAAATTACAAAAAAAAATTAAATCACTTTCTTTGTTTTTACATCGAAATCCAATTATCTTTTCTTCCTGTAAAACAAAATATAACTTGTGCTTGTGTAAGCTAGTACCAACCAATAATATCATGATCTCCATCCATCAATCAATCAGCAACTTTTAGTGACAAGGGAGGTGTGTGTGGAGGCTCCGTATCACGCTACATTCCAAGCCCGCCCACTTTTTAGAGGTCCAATCAAATACGAAAGATTTGATTTAAATCCCTCTTGTAATGGCACACCGCTCAAATATTCCTTTTCACTGGAGAATACGTCACAGTACAGGAGCTAAAGACGCTCTAACTCCCGTTTAACTCGACTGAGAGAGAGACGTCACAAATTCATGTCCCAAAGAAAATTTTGAAAAAAATTCAAATTCAAATTTTTAGATCTTTTTGTCTACAATAAAATGCATAAATCACTGACAAATATGGTTACTATATAACAGTAGAGGAATGAGAATAATTCAGTAGCCTTCTTTTCCAAGCTTGTGATACAAATTTGACTTGCAGAAAAACTGGAGGAGTAAACTCTGCTGGCTCTGTTCTCTATTCTGTATTGTCTTTACATACTGTATGTTTATAACATACTGTATGAATCGTGTCATATCAAAAAGTGATAGCAATTAACATGCAATAATCACCTGACACTATATTGTATGCAGCCATGACAACTGTTAAAGGTCACCTATTATGCAAAATGCACTTTTCCATGTCTTTTAAACATCAATATCTGTCCCTAGTGTGTCTACAGGTCACCATAGTATCATAAAAGATCATCCTCTCTCTTTTTCTCCTGCTCCATCTCTCAGAAAATGGGTCTGAAAAAACGCTGATCAGCACTTCCTTAAGCTGGTAACGTCGGTGACATTTTTCAGGCCATATAAGGGTTTCCTGGTGGAACGGTTAGAACTAGGTAGAAAAACATTCAGCTAGGTGACCCCGCCCACAGACTGGCTCTCTCTGGTCCGCCTCGTAACTATAAGCAACGTCTGCTCCTACTTCTGTTAGTCTGCAAGAACCAGCAGAACAGTCTTCATGGACTCCCATCATCTGAGATAAATATAACATGTTCTTTCACAAAGGCTTTATGTAATTACACTGTTTAAACAGGTGATATGAAAAATTAATTTGATGTCATGCATGTAGAAGGGTACAGGTACTAAATAGTAACTGTAAGCAACACAACACATTTCTGTTTCACAGTCAAACTTTATTTGAGTAGACAGATGACAATATTAATTATACACAGCATTTTGAACGTGAACAGATAACCTGCAGCTTTGACAAACATTTCCCAGCATAAATATGGCAATAACTGTCTGACAAGTAAAATGGTTACTCTGAAACATAACATAACGTAAGTCCTCCCAGTAGCTGCTGATACTGTGGTTACTGAGCAGTTTTTATATAAGATCAATAATTCCACCTTCAGTTATGTTGACAGAGACAGGATAAAGTCTATTTCAGCATGGTAAGCTACGGTGAGTGTAACGTTAACCGGTCTGTAGTCATGGTAACACAGAGACAGCTCCTACAGTAAATAATATACCATTACTCTGATTACTTTACTACGTTTATCAGGTGTCTTTTACCAGAAATAATGAACTGACTACTGTTTCACATCTTCTATTTTCAACACTGAGGCTGACAGTATGAGAAGAATAAAGGGTTTTTGAACATTACAGGAGATGCGATATGTGAAAAGACAGCTTGTTCTCCAGTAATTCCCTGTATTTGTCTAAATGTCGGTCTGTGACAATGTTGGGTGAAACATGTCCATGCCGGAGCTCGGACGACGTGGGCCAATCATCTCTCCGGTCCTCTTGCCATTTGATTTCTGCTGTCGACAGAGGGGCTGCCACGGAGGGCTGCGAGTGTTCACTCACTCATTCGCTCACTCTTTCACAGCCCCGATCCAACCCACACAAGCCCATCTGGCACTGAGAGAGAAAGTGCTTTCCCTTTTTAACCTCCATTACTCACGAGGTGCTGATTCCATATGATAGGTGTCGGAGCCCCGCAGTGTACATCTCTTGCACTCTCCTGCACCCACTTATCTTCCTTTCATCTCGTCCTTTTGATTACAGATACTTTCTTTTCTTTTTTTTTAAGAGCCCAAGGGAATCAGATGGTCGGGGCCCTGTTTTTCTTTTAAAATATGGATGTATGGATGGACGGATGGATGGATGGATGGATGCAGGGGACACAACGTGACGGAGCAGCAACGTGATATTACAGCTCAGTCGGGAGTCAAGGATCTGTGCTAGCTTGGACTGCCAGGGACGTGAGGGGAAAGTCAATAGGATAGGGAAAAGGGGAGGTGATCTTCACTGGTCTGTATTTCTACAGTGTTAAAACACAAGCAACGACACAGTGAATGCAATTACTCGTTTGCCTTGTATCAAGCTATTAAAGCTGCAGTAGGCAGTATATTTTTGGCATCATTGTGTAAAAATTCCATCATAACCTTTCAGCATATTGTAATTCAAGTGTTCTGAGAGAAAACTAGACTTCTGCTCCTCCTCATGGCTCTGTTTTAAGACTTTGGCCAATCACAGGTCATTTTGGAGAGAGGGCGTTCCTATTGGCTATTCTACAAACACAGATGCACATGCCAATCCCTTCAGATGGTGAAAGCCTGATTCAACGTCGGAATATCCTGCAGGAAAAGTTGCTATTCCAGCATTTGCAGCAACTGCCTGCACTGCAAAGCAACCGAAAAAAGGAAGACTGACTAGGCTAACCGTAGCCGGCTGCAGCTAGCTCATGGCTCACAGCTGCGGCTAGCTCAGGGCACCTCACGGCTATGGTTAGCAGAAAGCCAAACTATTAGCAACATTTTCTCTCCATCTCTCTAATAGTTTAGCCTTCTGCTAAAGTACTAGCTACATTTTCTCTCTATCTCTGAAGTCTTTCACCGGTATTGTAGCTGCTTTACAGGCCCACAAGTTTGCAAAGTAAACAGGACGGTAGTTCTCAGAGATTTGCTGCTATATAACGGCATCAGGATCACAATGATGATCGGGATGATGTTTGAAATGAACGACTAGTACTCGTACAGGTTACTGTATGAAGCGTGTGCATGTGCCTGTGCTCGTCTGGTTTCCTGAAAACTGCGTACACTGGGGTATCACATGAATTACAATATGCCTAAAGGTTATTATGGATTTCTTGCCCAATGACGCCTAAAAATAAACTGCCTACTCCAGCTTTAAGCTCATGTTGGCTAATTCTCAGCACACTTGGATGAATGAAAACCTTTATTGCCTCTAGGGGAATTTGCTTTGCACAAAGAGCATAAAAAGAGCACGTGCCCTTTAACGATAGACAATAACAAGCTCAACTGCATTGTTTTTACACATTTTTTCTATGTTGTTGCTTGAAACATGAGGGAACAGAGTCTACGGGGCCTTCTCGTGATTTGGAGGTGTGTGTGTGTGTGTGTGTGTGTGTATATATCATGCTGCAGCAGGAAGTAATTTGGTGGTCGGTAGATGTAAATATAACACGGTTGTGATTATTCTTTATCTTCCTCATTAAAGCAGCAGAGGAACAGCTGCACGGGTACACTGGGCAACTAAAGAAGGGAGGCACTCTATTGTGACTGAAATGATAAAATGCATAATTAGGTAGTCAATGTTGTGTTCCATCTCTCTCTCTCCCCCTCGCTCTGTCTTGTGCTGATAGGTGCGACTCGGTGTTTCCTCTCCATTTTCAGAAATGATGTTGTTCATTAATGCAATGCAATTTTCGGGGCAGGGCCCTCTCTCTTTCTTGCCGCCGCATTTTGTCTTTGGTAATTTACCTTTATTGGCTGGCTTAGCAATTTCATCTGAACATGGGTTCATTTAATAATGTATGCGTCTTGTTGTTGTGTACCGTTCCAAACCCCACCTGTAATTGCTGTGCAGCTGGGGGCACTCGGCCGGATGGATGCACCAGCTGAATGCGAGGACTCGGTGTGGAAGACAAAGAAAAACAGGGAACAAAAGTAGAAGAGGGAAAGATGCTTTGAGCTAAAAAGGATGATATATCAAACTAATTTAATTAATACATTTTTTTGTTGTTGCACATTGTGTAAAATGTCTAATCCAGTTATTACAACATGCACAAAAAGATTATTTTCAGTCAAAATGTAATGTAGATGATAGCTGGCCACATGGTCTTGAATTTTGACAGTCCTCTAAACTGTGATGTGAATAGTTACGCTTTACCGTTTGCACACCTGCTGCAGTTTACAGGGCTGTCATGGCTTCAGGTGGCTAGCTGGCTCTTACTATCTCACAGTGAATTTTACAGTCACATCTACTAGAGGAACAAACTGATAAAAGACTCTGATCTGCGCTCTTGGTTTGTTGACAAGGTGTTACAGTACCACTTGTTATGAGAGGTGAAGCCACGGTGGGCCAATGAACATTCTACTTTGTCCCTGCCATGTAGCCAGATAGCTAATGCTAAGCTCAGGCTTGGCTTGTCTGAGTTAGACAGCCAGAATTAGTGTGCCAACTTCTTTGCTCTATCTGTACTGAAACAGATTATTAAACCATGCTCTACTTAGTTGAAGCATCTGCCACTTGACAGTAGCTGTATGGGAAAACCCACATTTTGAGTATACGCAACTATGACAGCTTTGCAGGTGGTGCAGGTCTTTTATTATTCTTGCTCAACTATTTTGCACATGAGCTCATAGAAAAGTTTCCATCACGTTAGTAAAAAAGTAAAATATTCATTCATCCCCATGCTTGAAAACAATCAAGATTTTCATTCCTTGGCCATATCACCCAGCTCTAGTATAAAGCAATAGTTCAACATTTTGGGAATTAAACTTCTTCGCTTTCTTGCCGAGAGTTGGATGAAAAGATTTGTAACTTCATGTCAGTACAGTAAATACAGCATGTAGGTTGGGTCAGCAGCTGGTTAGCTTAGCACAAAGATGGGAAACGGGGGGAAACAGCTAGCCTGGCCCTGTCCAGAGTAGGGTTGGGCGATATTGAAATTTCCCTACTGACGATATTGCTTTAAGAAAAAAGACGATATACGATATTATCGTCCAAAAAAAGCTGAAGAGATATAAATATCTGTGGACTGGAGACACATATATTGCAATACATAAGTGGCCATAATGTTTAGACAGTTAGCGCTATTTTACACAATGATATGCTGAGATCAATAAATCAGATCAATGAGCTGGTGACTAGTAACTGTCCTCACACAGTCTCTCCACCGTTTATATTTTGTTACCTCGGATTGAGGGCTGACTGCTCACCGTGGGAGGAGTTTTGGTCCTGCTGCTCTCTGTGGAGGGAGTCGGTGACAGACTCACGTATTCTGGATGGTGAGTTTTAAGATGGGAGCGGAGATTTGTATATTATACAATATTTATATTTTATATTATATTTGTCATTAATGGAAAAATCCTACAAGACACAGGAACTTGGCTTGTGTCTTGAGGAGTTGTAGTATTTGTTCACCGACAGCCTGAACTGTACACACACTGCAGTTACGGCTGACTTCATCTCACCGTCACTCCGTCACGCACGCTCTCTCTCTCTCTCTCTCTCTCTCTCTCGACCGCAAACACCAACACTCGCGAACGTTAATCACACAACCTCCGTACTGAGTTATTCCTTAAAGCAGTTTGCTACTTGTAGAACACATTTTAGTTTAAAAAACATCTTAAAAATACATAATTCCCCGATGAGTCATCTCGGGCCCGTCGGGCTTACAATATACTGGTGGAATCCCTGTATTCAACATAACTGAATATTGTTCCATTATCATGGACACGTGAGGACCATTATTGTGGCTAATCAATATTGTGTCTAATGATAATCTTGTTATATTACCCAAGCCTAGTCAAGAGGTTAAAAAAAAAAAATGTGTACCAGCACAAAAGCTGACATGTAAAAACAACAGTTTGCAGTTTTAGTCACACACACTCAGGAATGCAGGCGAGTGACCATTTCCTTCTGAGGCGATATTTGCTTGAAAGGTCCCCAAAGTTGAACTCCACTTCGCATGCAAAGATGCAAATTTGCTTTGCTGCTGGAAGCGAATGTTTTGTTGCCCCTTTGCTTGCATAGGATAGAAGTGAACGGGAGGCAAATGTTAATTTCGCGCATGTGTGACTGTGCCTTATAGTGCCAGAGGTGTGACAACCCAGACGACCAGCGGAGACTCCAGGATGTTACTGGTCCTGACCAAGAAATGCAAACTGTCATTTTTATACTTCGATTTCTGTACGGATTACACAAACAAAATATCATGTGTTAATTATAGAGCTTTATGTTAGTGGTGGGTGGATTTTGTTACCTTTGGACAGAGCCGTGCTAGCTGGTCCCCCTGTTTCCAGTCTTTATGCTGAGCTTAACTAACCAGCTGCTGGCCCCAGCTACATATTTAATGCACAGACAATGAGAGTGGTGGCAATCTTCTCATGTAACTCTTGGCAAAAAAGCGGAGAAGCGTTTTTCCCAAAAGGTCAAACAATCCTTTTGATATGTGTGTGTGTGTTGTGTGAGTCTGCTTCAGTTTATACATGCCCTGTGTCCTTATCTGTGTTGTGTATTTGTCTGCCTGTGTGTGCGTACTGTCCTGAAAGCCAACTGCAGTCACCCTCCGCTCTCATCTAATTGTTCTACAAAGCCCCGCGAGGAGGATTGTGGTCACAGTTGTCTTTGTCCTTGGGTTGGAGCACCACTGGCTCACCTTGCCAGTATTAAAAAAAAAAAGAAAAAAAAAGCCAGGCCTTCTGTTAAGTGTGCAAGCACATAAAAACGTGTGTGTGCACATGCGTGTGTGTGTTAGTGTGTCCCTCAGCAGGAGGACAGACATCATTATCCCCACCCTTCACACCATCCCGTCCAGGGGAACCTTTTAATCTGCCTGTAAAAAAATAGAATAAAATCCGATGAATGTAGTAAAATAGAGCCCCTCCCTCCCCCCGCTCCCTGAGCACCAGCCTCTCCTGTTGCGCTGGGGCAATTTTTATAAGAGCCAGTTATAGGACATCACATGGCCAAAATAATATTAGTATGGTGGTGACAGGCATGTGAAGGCAAGATGAATCTAGGATAAAAATAAAGGCAAATGAATACAAATGGTGTCTCCTTCACCTAGAGGGGGGAATAAATCATATGTGGACTAATGTGGTGTGTTCTCTCACCCTCTCTCTCTCTCTTTGTCGCCGTCTCACACACACACACACACACACACACACACATACACACACGCACTCTCTCGTTCTCTTCCTCTCTTTTTTGTTGCCTTTCATTCTCCGACTCACTTCATCTGATTAAGTTAGCCACAGAGTGTCCTTCTGTATTAATAATGCGCTGAGAGAGGTGAGAGGGAAAGCAGAGGTGTTTACTGTATGTAGGTGTCAGAATGTCACTGCGGACCTTGCTATCTCACTTATGTAAGTGGGATGCCGGTACGTGATGCTTTAAGTGTGTTTGCTTCCTCGATTTACTGTGCCTTTATGTTTACTTATGTGGTCCGCGGGCAACTAAAGAGCACACACGCACAAATAAACCTCTCAAATGTCTGCTGAAGTGCTCTCCTGCTGTAGTGATAGCGTGAGTAATTCAGTGCTTTTTATAATAATTGAAACAGCGGTTTCCATTTTAGCAGCAGAGCTCCCATCTGAACCAGTCTGCCGTAGGCTGTGTTTTGAGGGATTTAAGGGTGCTATCATTGGAGAACAAGTCAGGTCCAAGACTAGCAATTGTAATAGTTAAATAGTTATCAGTGTCCATTCAATTTACTACATAAACCTTATTAGACCCTTTAATATTAGACCATTTCATATGCAAATACAGCATATGATGCTTTGGGTATCAGCCGATTCTGAGTACCGATCCGTTACCAGTGTTTAATTAATAATGTATGCCTCACTGTGTCGAGGTGACTGGGATCAGTCTTTTGTGTGTAAGGAAACATCAGACTTGACTTAAACATGGCTTTCCTAACGTAATAAAACAAAAAGTAACAAATAAGTAAATAGATAAAATTTTACTGAATTGTTGTTATTAAAATAATAATATAAAATAATAATAAATTGTACCAGTAAAGCTCATTTTATTAACGATAATTAGTTAAAATGAACATGAGAGATTTTGTTTGTAGATTCTGTTTTCTTCTGAAGATTGTCCAAAGGCAGAGGGCAGTATCTGCATTTGTTAAAGTCTTATATACGCCAAAACAGGTACAAAATGATGTCAGTACAACCTCACTATATGTTTTCTACATATTTAACCATTTTTCGAAATGTCACTCCTCCTAGTTACCGCTCTTTGTGTTTATATTATTTACAACACAACTTCCGTACCCTGGCACATACTTGCCGATTTGATGGTCCGCTTTTGGCGAAAGTAATCCATGCTGTAATCCACATGATTCCCCATGTCCATCTGCGTGTGTTTGATTAATTCCATCAACTCCATTCAGTTGTCCATCTTGATGTTAGTGTGGATTACAAATCTCCTGACACCACTTTGAACATGCAAATATGGAGATAAGCCAACACATGCAGACTGGAGAGGAAACAGCTGTGAGGCTATGTGAGGACGTACTGGACACTTTGTCCATAGACAGGTAGAGGACAGGCTACTACGAAGAAGAGAGAAATTAAAAATGGGATGTTTTATGAGTGGATGATTCATAAGAAGGCAGAATGGGTGCATGTGAGGGTGTGTATGTGTCACAAGGTTGTGACTTGTAATGACTGGGACAATGTGGACTATAAGTGGGGCCCAAGTGAGCAATAATGCTCAGACCCCTTTGTGCCCCTATTTTGTGTCCCTTACAAATGTAGGCTAATGGGTCTCAGGACAATTTTTACCACTAAATCACATCAAAACCAGTTTGTTGCTGCGGCAGGCAAATAGGTCTCTGCCGTCTAGCATTTTTAAAGCTTCCAACATAGTAAACATATTTAGTTGTCAACCAGCACTCTAAGCAAAAGTCTTTTAAGGTGCACAAAATTGACAATTTCAGGCCCAACCCCAGTTGTTACACACATTCAAACCACATGGACTTGTTCAACACTTACATGGACATGCTGGCTGGGTATAAACACAAATGTCCCAGAAGAAGTAACCATACATAATTCTGACTGTAAAGAGTCAACTGTAATGGATAGAACCATTACTACCCCACTGGTTGACATAAATTTAAACGGTCCTGACTCAAAAATATTGATCACATCCAAGGTTACAAATTGTGAGCCAAAGTTTTGAAACATTTCTTCTCTGAACCCATAAAAATGCTGCAACCGCTACCTTTTTCCCCTCACTGAAAAATGGATAAACTGTGGTGTAATGGGACCAGGCTAGACTGATTTGAGGGTGCAGAGGGCACGTCCCGATTGATAGATGGAAGAGGAAGAGGTAAAGCCTCACATCAGGCGATTGTGTGTTGCATGCACACCCGCGGGCAAGCAAACCTTGCTCCCCGCAAATCTCTCTGAGTCTTAACAGAGGCCAGAGGTTTGGTCCCAAAGGGAACAACACTTTGTATGAGCACTTACCGTGGATATAGCACTTTAAAGGCCAGGGCTGTTGAAATGGGTTGTGTACCAAAATGGGTTTTTCCAAATACTGATTTTATATTCTCTGGTTTTGTAACAGGCCATTGTTGTAATTTTAATGTTAACTTGTACACTGAAGCTGTAGAGTGTTCCTTTGATGAGCAGAAATAGACTTTTGAAGGATAGAAATGTGACTTTATGCATTTTAAAACATCAATGATTCATTGTCCATGAATTTGTGATACTTACTAGATACTAGTACTGCTACTACTAGTACTAGATACTAGTATAATTGCTGTAAACATATAAACCCATGGTTTATATCAGGGCACCCATAGTCCTACCATGGCAAACACTGCATTCCTTTTTTTTTTACAGTGCTTTACTCAAGAGAACAAACATATTGAAAATTAACTTTCATATTTCTCTGCAGCCATTCTGAACATTTTCAAAGCTTTTGTTTGTGCTCGAAGAAAACCACACTCTCTCTATTTCGTGGTACTGTATAAAACAAGTCACTTTTAAATTGCAGGCCTCAGGACACAGAGTCCTGCTGGTTTTAATTCTAACCGTCCTATCAGGGGCTGTTTTACACCTGGGATGTCAGGTGAAAGCAATTATCCATCATAGGCTAAAAATCTGCAGTACTCTTCTGCGTCTTGAAGGCCTGGATTGAAAGCCATAATTGCCATAAAAGTGAGCCGATGCCCTTTGAAATTGTAGCTGGTGCCACTAAATAGAAAAAAAAGGATACCGTAGAGAAAAGCTACCAGTTATCTTGGCAATGGTCTTTGTAATTATATTACTTTCTAAAAATATATGTGGTAGTGACTAATTGATGTCAAGCACTAAAAATAAAGGCTAACAGAACAAACTAGAGAAGGCCATTTCTGAAGAAATTGCGGTGTGAATGCTAGATGTTGAAAACCTGACGCTTAACTGGATTACTGGCTTTAAAAGTTGAATAATACCAATAATGTATGAAAGATGTGGAATACTTTAAGGTTTGTTGAAAAGCTGACGCTAAACTGGATTGCTGTTTAATAAATAATAATAAAATCCCAATCATCAAAATGTTATCATTACAGAGAAAATATCTTGCTGAACACATTGATGTAGATTTTAAGTTTGTGGTGTCAAAAATGTGAGAATGGGAGCAGGTTAGAAAACAGAAATGTCTTGTCTTAGTTTCCATGGGAATCAATTAAGAGTTCCTTGGCGCTCCTGTCACTTTCAGGCTCACCTGGCCAAATGTGTATGTCTGTTTGCTTCCATACATTGAGCACAAATTTTCCTACATTCCTACTCAAAGCTAAAATTATTAGGGCTGTCAAAGTTAACGCTACACTAACACATTAACGCTAATTTGTTTTAACGGCACTAATTTCTTTCACGCATTAACACAATTTGCATTTTTTAACTAACCTCACTTTTAAATGTAGAGTGAAGATACTGGCATCATATGAAACTAGAAAACCTAAAGAATGTGAACATGTGACCCATGTCATACTAACTTGTCACCAAGGAGGCTAAATAATGCTCCAAACTTATGCTAAAATTTGGTGAGGAAAAACTTGCATGACCATTTTCAAAGGGGTCCCTTGACCTCTGACCTCCAGATCAGTGAATGTAAATGGGTTCTATGGGTACCCACGAGTCTCCACTTTACAGACATGCCCACTTTATGATAATCACATGCAGTTTGGGGCAAGTCATAGTCAAGTCAGCACACTGACACACTGACAGCTGTTGTTGCCTGTTGGGCTGCAGTTTACCATGTTATGATTGGAGCATATTGTTTTATGCTAAATGCAGTACCTGTGAGGGTTTCTGGATCAATATCTGTCATTGTTTTGTGTTGTTCATTGATTTACAATAATACATATATACATATATTTGCATAAAG
>CAKALU010001035.1:0-24327 GCA_916700995.1 Hozukius guyotensis
AGATGCAGCCATGGTAGATGTCCCACTTTTTGACTGCACACCGGTGAACTAATGCTGGTTAATTATGGCTGCGCTGCTACTCCCCTCCCGAGAGGAATAATTTGGAGAATTCACAAGGAATTCTCAAAGAAAATGAGGTAATTAAGGTAGAGGAGGAAATTGAGGACAGGAGACTGCAGCAGTGGAAGGTATGTAGCGTACGACAGGAGGAAGAATTTTTCTCTCTGCACCTTTTTTCACCCTGAAACACTAGGAGACGTGTATGTGTGTGTATATATTTCACTATGAACCATGCAATTTTAATCTGTCCAATAAAACAGCTCCCCAGTGCAGCAGCGGATCGCTTACAAGGCTGTAAAAGTTTGATGCAGCTCTTGTCAGGTTGGATTTAGCGTCCTGGGCTCTGTAAATCGGCCACCGCGGCGGAGCGTATGGCCGAGTGCGGAGTGCCGGATCTCGATCCTGATTTATTTATCGTTGTCTTGTGTCTGCCAAGACAGGTAATGCGGCGTGGCCTATTTCTGTTCCTGCACTATACTGGGATGTATCAGGTCCCGTGCCACTTTAGTGATGACTTCACATACAGGACATGTCAGTTACAAGCGGGCCTAAATTTATGACAATCAACATACTGTAGCAGTAACAATTGTACACAACAGTTTTTCACAATATGTAATATTGGTGCCTCCATGTTTGAAAAAAAAGAAAGTACCCTCTTGGATGCCCTTATGGTAGATAAAACGTGATAAAGTGTCCTCTAGGGTGCCCTTCCAGTGGAGAAAATGTAACAACGTGCCCTAGGGTGTCCTTCCAGTGGAGAAATGTGATAAAGCGCCCTCTAAGGTGCCTGTCCACTGGGGAAACTGTGACAATGTGCCCTAGGGTGTCCTTCCAGTGGAGAATATGTGATAAAGCGCCCTCTACGGTGCCTGTCCACTGGGGAAACTGTGACAATGTGCCCTAGGGTGTCCTTCCAGTGGAGAAAATGTGATAAAGCGGTTTCTAGGGTGCCGTTCGAGTGGAGAAAATGTGATTAAGTGCCCGAGGATGACCTTAAAATGGAGAACACATATAGGCTGCCGTACATACTTGAACATTTTCTGCGTGCTGGTGCCCCACCGTGTGCAGCTGGTGCCCTTTTTTTATTATTTTTTTTCGCCCCTGCCCCTCACACAGCCTGATTCCGCCACTGAGCACATTGTTCAGTGTTCTGTTTCAGTTTCCCCAAACTCATTAACCAATTGTTCCAGGTGCAGCGTGCAGCTGTTTTCAGCAAAAAGATCTCTGATAAACCTGCTTTATGCTGCCTGTCCAGCACCAAACGGCAGACAGTCACAGTTAGAGACTTGCTGGTGTGGAGCATTCAGCAGCAAAAGAGCCAGATGTTGAATATTAGGAGTTGAGTGCATAGAGATAAACAGTTGGTGGCGCTGATTATCCAGTGGGGTGCCATTAAAACATTGCAGAAGAAGAGGGCGCAACAACAAGACATAATTAAGCCGCAAGCGGCAGTTCGCGGGTTCAAGCTTTTTTTTTCGCTCAAAGCAGATTGAGCAAAGGCATAATATAGCTTAAAATGCTAAATATGCCACGCCAACATGCACCAATCAATATGACACTTCAGATCTTGATTAGTACTTGCCCCAAGGCATGTGCACCAAATTTGGTGGAATTCTGTAAACCAGGTTTTGAGGTACAATTTTTTGGTATTTGTGGCACCCCCTATGGGTTGAGCTAAAACAGCTTTGGTACACATACTACCAATCACGTACTGAAGATATCTACCAAGATTTATGATGATTGGAATGGTCAATGAATTACGGCAAATTTCTTGCTTAGCTCCGCCCATTGCAAAATTTGTTGGTTAACAGCTTCAAAATGCAAAAGATATCAACAAGCTTTATGCTGCGTTTGATGAGATTGGTCCAATAATGATCCACAGAAAATTTGGTAACAATCGTCAATACTGTAAATTGAGCTCACTGCCCCTTTAATTTGTCCCTTTAATCTAGTTTAGAGATAGTTTAGTACTGACAATCAACCAGGTTGGTTTGTCGCTTAGGTTCTGTTTATACTGGTCTGTTAGTTACACATGCAAATGTTTGGGACAGGTCTTGCGCTCATGGAGTATTTGCAATAGTTTTACACAGTTAGTGTAAGAATGTCATCAAACGTATCTAGTGAGTTAGTTATTGACAGGACAAACAATGTTGTATGTTTAGGTTGACCCGTAGCACTCCCTAGTGGTTGATAGAAAGAAACTGTCAGGGTATGTTTTAGGTAGTGTTATGGACATGTGTAGCAAGGTTGAAGATGATGGGCCCAAGGTTTGTGGAGTTAGTTGTATTGATGTGCTGAGTCGTGTTCTTTTAAAGTGCATTGGTCAATATCTGCAAAACACAATGACATAGCAACAGGATTTAGATACGTTTTGATAAGTTTGTGAAGCTTTTGCTATGTCACAGTGAAAGTTCTTGCATAATTTGACAATGATGACAAACAATCGATTTAGAGATGATCTAAAGGCGTTTGAGAGATTGCTGTGACTGTCATCAAAGTCTTTGCTTTTGTCCCGTAAATCAACAAACAGAAAGAGCGAAGAGATTGCAACATGTCAAATGGGACAAAAGAATAGTAAAAACATAAATGTAATCATAATGTACAGATTAGTAGACATTAATATGTTAGGATATACACAGACAAGTAATTACATAGAATGGAATGGAATCTTTGGTGAAAATATGAAATGTCAATGAATTATATATATTTTATAGATGTTATAATAAGTAATTATGGGGTTTGTCTATGCCTTTATCGATACAAAGACATAGTAATGAAAGGGGGAGAGACAGAGAGTGGTTGACATGCAGCAAAAGGTCACTGGTGGGTTTTGAATCCAGGGCTCTGCATTAAAAATGCAAAGATGGTACAGTTGGCGGCCACCCTACCAGCTAAGCGGCACGTGTAATGACCTCTCGTTGCAGTGAGCTAGACCCATAGTGTGGCTTTTCTATGAACGTCAGCACCTCCAAGAGTGAAGAGGGCGCTAATTTCACAAATAGGAAGGTCAAGCGCCTGAAACCAACAACAGAAGAAGAAGAAGACCATCTTGAATAAAAACTGCCTGAAGTCACAGTTATCATAAACTCTGGATTCTTCAAGATGTCTACACATCGAGATGGCTTCACCTGCGAAAAAAGAGAAAATGGACCACGATGACACAACAGTTAGCGGCTATCTGCACAGTGTCAGTGATATTCAGCTGTCCAAGAAAAGCCAAGCGCCGTATTTTAATTTCTTAGTTCAGACAACGCGAGAGGAGTTTCACCGTGGAGTTGCTTTCTCGTCTGACAAACACAGCAGCTTTCAACAGGCCGCCAGCCAGAAATCTCCGGTTAAACTCTGCAACGTCCGAAAAAGTCTGAGTAAGTTCACGTTTTATTAACTGTCATGTATTTTTATGAGTTAAGTCGAGTGTTGGTGATACAATACACATTGTGTATGTCTGTGACAACGTGAATTTAATGTGTGTGTTATGCTCCCTGTCCTTCTGATCATGCTGATCCTGTCTCATGCCTAATCTTGGTCTGTGTTCCTTCTCTCCAGGTGTGGCTGCTCTCTTGATTGGGAGTCATTACAGAGGGGGATGGGATTTTGGATCAGTCTCGGTTCCACTCTGGCCTGGCCTGGCAGCAGCAGCATAGTGACCACTTGTAGTTTTGTTTTGTTCTTTATCTTTTCTGGGGAGTCCGGTGGTTTAGTTTTCGGTGTTTTGTTTCTGTTTGTCAGGGTTTAGTTTGGGGTTATGTTGTTCAGGGGTAGAGGGAAGCACCCGGTTCCGCCAGCTCTGTAAGAGCCGGGCTGAGGTGGCTTCCCCTCTTTTGTTCCTTTTTGCCGGCTAACCAGTTCAGTAAGTTATGGGTAAAACTTTAGGGGTTAGTTTGGTTCTTTTACTTAACTTAGCTCTTTTGTTAATTATTGGTCTACTATTTCTGTGTTGCTCTTAAATAAAAACTTGTATATCTTTTGAAAACTCTTGATTCTTGTGATTATGTTCGACCTCGTCAACGAGCTTTTCTCGGGGTCGTAACAGTGTGACTAAATGTTTTTTGTAGCGTGTATAAATTTTAGCATTGTGGTTCTATAAAAGCATATAGAACGGTAATGTTGTAGCAAACGTGTATTTGTTATGTACAGAAACAAATGTGGCTAAGCTAGTTGTAGTTCGTTAGAGCGCGGTTAAACCAGCTGGCCCTGTGATTAGAGTGCGCGACTAATGTAACGTGTACGGTAATGTGAATGGAAAAGCTGTGGAAGCTGATTGGAAGACACCGTGTTTATACAGTCATGAACGTGACCGAGGTGACTTTTGAATTAGAATGACATCTGACGTGCACAAGTGATATCAAAATCTGTCTTGTTTTCTGTGAAAGGTTTCACTGCAGACTCTTTCGAGATCGTGGTGAACAGAGGGTCACGTCTAGAAGCAGCTGACGTCGGCTTTCAGGCCAAAACACCGAGTGGAGAAAAAGCAATGACGGTCACTGAAGTTTCCGCATTAACATCTCACCAGAATGTAAGTGTGTGTCATTTACACGTGGTCTAATGACATGATCTCTAGTTTACTGTGCATGTATGTATGACACAGAAGCATGAAAGTGATATAATAGGATACATATTAAACATTAGCCGTATCACTCTTTACATATTGAAATCATTCTTTAGTTTCATCCCAATTAAAATTTGGCTGTATATAATGTTTCCATATGAAATCAACTGTAATACCTATATTCATATTGCAGTAGTTGTAGTTCGTGTCGTTGTTGTATTACTAGTACACAAGGATGATTGTTTACACAAAGATGTTTTGTTTTTGCAGGTAGGAGAAATATGTGTGCAAATAGTAGGCAAATCCTCTACAAGAAAAGTAATCAGCATCAGGGGAACGGAGACGGAGATGCAGGAATGTTGGGTGGCAGACCATACTGGCAAAATTAAACTGCTATTATGGGAACAGCAGATTACTCAATTAAACGGCAACAAATCGTACACAATCAAAAATGTTGCTACGAGACTGAAAGACAATATAATTAACCTCACGTGCACATGAACCACAGTGTTTGTGGATCATGAAGATCTCAATGTGCCAGAAAACTTCACTCAACCAGACGACCAGGAACCACAAGTGCAGGTAGTCAACACTGCCATTTCAACAGTGTGTTTGTCAGATAGGAGAATATGCAAACTTTGTGGAGGTCGCCAGACAGCGTTTGACTGTAAAAGCAAAAACTTTCGCTGTGAAGGATGCAAGTTATTGCAGCGCAGCAACGCCTATGTGCCCAACATCAGTGGCACCATAATTCTGGACACACGGGACAACAGGACCATCAGACTGACCTTGCCAATGTCGGTACTGAAAACGTATTTACAACAAACATTTCAAACCCATCTGATGTCAGATCTCCAGGACATAGAAGAGCATCTGCTTGATGGAGACAGCTTTGAAGTACATTACAACACAGAACTGATACTTACAAGCATTCACCACAATAACGCACCCAAAGAAGGCGTGGCGCAACAAGACAAAAGTGACAGCAGCAGCAACAAAGACATAGATGACTTTGACAACACTGATGTAGATGCACTCTTGCAATAGCTACAGTCATATTGACATTCTGTGTTGTGCATGTTCATAATGTGTGCACATAGAAACACATTCATTTCCTGGTGTGCATAACATAACAAAATCCCATTTTTGTTCCTCACTTCTGTCTCAGCATATTTCTTTGTGTGATTTTTGTACTCCAGAGTTCTTCTGTAACATACAATACTGTATGATGAACAATTTGTCTGCATATATACATGCAGTCTACTGATACAGACACTACTGACACTTTACAGCAACACGTGATCTAATTTGCGCTAGTCCAACACACAACCGTAACGGTCACTGTGATACTTGGACGTCTTGAATACGGGTCACTTTGTTAACCCTTTTGTACACAACAAATTGTGACTCTTGTGTTAAGAAGTGTAAAATATTTTATATTATCTGTCATTGTTTTGTGCGTGTTATAAGAGTTGTAGTTTGTGCATACAAGTTGTAGTCATATTTAGATGTATATATATTTTTATTTGCAATAACTCACTTTGTTAAACATGAGGATTTAACATGCATGTTTACGTTTCTGTATTTAGCTGTAAATTTGTTAACAGTAGTGTGGTTTGGCTTTAAACAGCATGCAAAGTGAATGTGAAACACTTGCTATGTATATAGTTTTAAAAATGCATAGCGTCATGCAAGTCAATAGTTTTGCATTGAACAGCAATAAAAGTTTTTGATTGGTAACTATGTAGTTTATTAATATATTTGAACAGGAAACATTAGATGTTGTTGGGCAAAGAGTGATTGTTGCTAGAACATGATGTAATTTTATTACACTACTTTATTAATTCCAAACAGTTATAAAAGTGGGATCAGATATCAGGTGGCTTTAACAAACAATGAAAGAATGAATAACAAGGGTCGATAGTTTAGTAAAAAATACACTTTACTAAGCAACCCAAACATAAATCTCTGACATGAATGGGGATATTTAAATGACACAAAGCAATATTTCAGCTTTTCCATGAGTAGACAAAGGCAAATATTGTGGCATTAAGACATAAACGTTATTCAACAATAGTCAAGAGCTTGTCCAAGAGATGTATTTGTGAATGGGTCAAGTAGACACTGTCAAATTAACTGCAATTTTTCAAATAGCTGTGATGTCAGAGTGAAAGTTCTATTCATGACTACAAAATAATGACAAACCAGTTTTTGAGATGATTTAAAGGCGTTTGAAGATTGCTGTTACTGTCATTAAAGTCCTGGCTTGTGTCACGTAAATCAACAAACTCAAAGCAACAAGAAGGCTACATTTCAAAAGGGACAAAAGATTATGAAAAAATATGGCAATATGTTACAAATTTTGTGTTATGTTTGCTTGTTGTAATCGCTGTATTCTATAGATTAAAAGAGTGCCAGACAAACCTCAAATGCACAAAACGGGAACTAAAAGAAGGACATTGCCACTGCACTTTAATGCATTTTGCTTTTATCAAAAGTTTTATGACTTTTTTCTCATGCCTAAATTGAAAATGAGCAAGTGAATGGAAACGCAAGTGATAATAACTACAGGGCAAATATTAAACATCTTGATCGCCCCCTGGTGGCTGGCTGCAGTATAGGTCCTAAATCCCGCCCCCTCCACTTTAGCGGATGGGACATGGGCCAAATTAAAAGTCAAAGTACACGTCAAATACATTTTTCCCAAATATGGATTCTGTCACTTTAGGTAGTTCTTATCACGCTGATGTATGTTCATTTTTCTGATAAGTTTGGTTTTAATTAGTTATTTGATGCTATTAAAAGGGGGTGAGACGTCATGATTGACAGCTGTCAAAATCTCAAGATGGCAGCTCCCATATCCGGGATATTTTGGCTTCACTTCTGTACAGTAGGAGGAAGTGGAGACGTGTCGTCCATCTTTATATACAGTCTGTTGTCCAAAGCAAGAAACAACCACAAGAATCCTAATCTGAACTAGAATGGCACTCGGAGAGCGCAGACCTCCGCCAGGATGCCCCAGTACAATTGGCTCCACTCTACATTCAGCTAGCGCCATCATCCACGTGTATTTGTGTTTATGTTGAGATCAGCTGTACGTAGCGGAGCATCGTAAAACACTTCATTCAAACTGGACAGAAACAAAATAAACTCACCTAAACCGTCGTCGTTACTCTTTCCAACAATCACCAAGTGTGCTTTGGTCAAACTCAACTGTAATTTCACCGAGTTTATTGTGAAAAATCGCCGAATCTACAGTTGTCTTAAAGTTCTTGCTGATCGGAATCCTTAAAAAAATTCCTGAATCTGGATCATGATTCGGATCGCCACCAAAATCGAATAGATTGTTTATTGTGCCACACCCAAAGCCCAAATTTCATTCAACTCCATCACGGACTTTTGGAGTAATCCTGCTAACGGACAAACCAACAAACCAACACCGGTAAAAACATAACCTCCTTCCTAGGCCTTCGGCCTTGGCGGAGGAACTTGCCAACCCTCACGTTTTTCATTCGCCCTCACCCAGTTTCTTCCCGGGGTCACAATCTTCTCGATTTATATCACATTTTCCCACCTTTTTTTTCCTTTTCGTAATCTCAACCCGTTTCTGGCACTGTACAGCGTATATAAGAGATAATATTAGCCTAGTTTATACCAGAGATTCACACAAGGGGCGATTATTATTCAGTTTTCTTTCCTGAGAATTAAAAATAAAATTAAAAGCAAGCCTATTTATCAAAAAAATGCTGTTGCATTATACTCATTAGTTCATTTTCATTCTTTAAAAGTCGCCAGAATACAGGAAACAAAGTCTCTCTGGGGAGGACCCCCACATCCCCCTGCTTTGGTTTTGAAATCCTCCCCATTTTTGAGGTCTCAAAGTTGGCAAATATAAGCCTCCGTGTTATTACTTCACTACCTTCATAAGCATAGGCGCAACTCAAGCTCAATCCTCTTCCTTTGTGCCGTAAATGGAGCATTAATTTCCCAGGATATCGTATCTAAACGCAGATGGTGTCATTATTCTACCGGCATTACATGGCGCAATCAACATTTACTTCATAATAATAAGTTAGAGCAGAAAAACTTGTCTATTGCCACTTAAATATGATGAATAACAATTCCACTGGTGTTGGATGGAGGCCACAACTCATCTCAGCTGTGCTGTCATTTGTTTTGTGGTGCTAACAAAGTATCACAAATTAAATGGGCCCTTGTTTCATATAGCAGTTTAAACAACACTAACTGGTCAAAGTAACACAACAGGTTGCGACTACAATCTCAAAAGAACAACCAGTGTGTGTGTGTTTGTGTGAGACAGACACAAGGCGTGAAGTACTGTACCCATATATCAGAGTGTGAATACATTATATCCGTGCAGGGAGAGAAAAGACAAAGTGTGTTTTGAGTGGGGAAAAAGAGTTAGTTATTCATATGTTTGTGTGTTCATTTATGCATTTTCTACGTGTGTGTGCATGTGCACTGTGTGTTTTATGTGGAGGTGTGCGTTTCCGAGTCAACGCTTTCTGTACCTTTAAGCGAGTTAAGCGAGTGTGTGGGTGTAAAGTGTTGTTTATCTCTGATATAACCTCCTGTCTCTCTAGTCTGTTCCAGTTAAAACAGCTGCAGGTAGGATGGTACATTATGCTACTGCAATCCTTCATTGTTTCCTCTCTCGTTCCCTCTGCCTCTCTCTCTGTCTGTCTTATAAAAGTAAATACTTTTCATTCTCAGCTTAGACTTTTGTCTATTTCACTCCTCAGCCAACGTTAAATGCCGTAGCTGTTTGACAGTCACCTGTTTCAGTCGGAGTCACGTGTCGAAATAATGAACGGACTAGGTACGGTGTCAGATTTATATTATACCTAGTCCTAGTAAATTATGTTATTTCACACGTGCAGGTATTAACCGCCACTCACACAATAGACGTCCTCTCTCTCTCTCATATAGGGAGAGGCAAAGATGGCACCTGTGTGTATAGAACTAAAGCAGCGAGCGCACAGAGAAGCCAACATGAATCGGTCACTCATGAACGGACATTCAAGGTCCCCAGAGGATGAAACCTGATCATTTTGGTGGTCCCCTGAATTTTATATCTATCGCCACCTGCTGGTCAAAATTTTCACGGATTCGGTGAAACATCTACCACATATTTTGGTTAGAGATGCACTGATACCGATACTGGACCGGATCAGATATGGGGCCGATGCTGACTCAAATAGCTGGATCGGATATCGGTGACAATGGGGCCGATCTATTAAAAGGGGACTCTATGTAAGAATCAGAAATTGCTTGTTAACAGCGACATCTGTGGCTGTTAAGTCAACGAAAGTCAGCGTCCTGCTGCTCGCGCTTGTGCTTGCACTACATAGACATGAACGAGCATCGGTGTTACGTTCCCCTTCGTTTAAGGTCCAGGGGATGGAGGGAGTAACAAAATAAATTTGTAAACCCAGGAATGAGAGAAGCTGGCAACAGGATTGTGTGCAAAATAATTATACAATTTATTATCAAAAATATGAAAAGTGTACAAACACCAACTGAGAACTACTTTCTAACAGAAAGCGTGGGTGTAAGTATACAATTAAATAAATAAGGCAATAACCAATGTTAAAGCACTCAAATTAAAGCTACTGCTTACAAAGTACAGCAAAAAAACAACCCGGAGGTACTCAACTTAAACCTCCACAGAGGCAGCGAACAGTCAGGTAGTAAACAACTTAACACTACTTCCTAACAAAATAGCAATAAACACACTTAATTCACAAAAGACCACTGCCGACTCCGACACACCCGCCAACCATGACATCAACCGTAACACACTATATCGAATACTGCCGTTTGACCCACTGGCAACTTCTGCTCTGTTCTCCTGCTCTTTTATACTCCGCCCTGATTGCTGATCAGCAGCAGGCTGTGTACCTTCATCCACTGCAGCTGCACAGGGGGGGAGGAGGGCAGCACCTGAGGAGACAGAGTAGAGGGCACAAAAACACAACATACATTCAAACACAGCACGGCACGTAACAATCGGTCTAAACAGTGAGGCGACGCACGTCAGCTAAAACCACAATATCACTCTATATTTCAGCTGCTTGGCAGTAATGTTAGCTGACCAGACGAAGGTCTCTCCATGAATCGATGAGAGTTGACACTGTTAAGCAAGACAGGCTTCACTAGATATATCTTTGCGGTTTTGGTGCTTCTGTGTAGTTTGTGTTGGAGTCTGAGCCTGAACAGCGTAGCCACACGCGAGCATGCATGGGAAATCGACCCGCAATGATTTATACGTGTAAGAAGTTACAAACGGTCCCTTTAAATTCAATTATATGTCTATATACTATATACATTATATACTGAAATTTTAATTCCTGTTAAAGTTTTGACCAGTTTGTTGCTGCATTAAAAAGGTTTATACCTGAATTGTAATTCCTGTTAATTTTGAAGATTTTTTTTTGCCACGTTGTAGGTGTACGATTTGTTATTTTAATAATAAATAACAAATCACTAAATGTATATCCCTCTATTTGTTGCTAGATGAAAAGTTTAGGGATCACCAACAGTTATTACAATTCATCCTGTGGCAAATATGAATGTGATGTCATGGCAAATAGATGTCAAGACAACAACATCAACCTACTGGTGGTGGAACCATCAAAGTCATTAGGATTCATCCTGTGGGAAGCAAAATTCCATTCAATTCATTCGATATTTGTCTAGGTATTTTGGTCTGGATCAAAGTGGTGGACCGACTGACATCGGGCTCCATCCCTGGAGCTCTGCTGCTAGCTTGACGAATAAATATAAGTTCAATATTTATGACGGGTAGTTACTGTAGACCTGTCAGTCAATCTGTCACTTCGCTACGGTCTCCAGGAAATAAATCCAGCCTCGGGGGGGAAAGGGAATCCTTCCTCACTCTTTCATCTCTGATCACGGCCTCCAGAGTACCTCTTTACCATGACCAGTGTGCTGACATGGACTAAGCGCCCGGACACACCAGGAACGTCAGGAGCGCGTGGCAGCTGCGTGGCATGGTGGCTGCGTGGTGTGATGGCTGCGTGATTCGTGCGTTGGGCGATCAGCCCTTTCTTTCTACATAGAGTTTGCATTTTAATGGCCATTTCATTTCATTATAAATATAATTTATATTTATTTTAGACCAAGAAAGGTTAAGAAACGTGTGGTAATTTGTAAATAATAGTAATAATCCACAATTAAAACTCCGTACTATATTCATTCATGGAGCTCTCCAAGTCACTGCGTGTTCTAGAACACTGTCCGGCACATATTTCAGAATAAAAGCCTTGAAGCCAAATGAAGGAATTCTGTCCACAGAAAAAAACGCTTGAGGGCTTTTATTTTGAAATGAAAGCAGGAAGTGTTGATTTAAAAATAAGTCTTTACTTTTTTTTCATCTCCGTAACACATTCTACAGATAGACATCGCAACTGTAGTAATCTTGCTGGTATGATGTCAATATACAGTCAATAGATCACTTTCACTGTCTGTTACTGCTGTGAGACGCGCGCGGCACGCGGCACGCGGCACGCGGCAAAAATAGGCAATACCTCTATTCTCTAGCTGAGACGTGCATGTGACGGCCTCACGCGGGCAGTGTGGCTGCTCTAACCTTTTAACACGGACGCCGAAATAAAAAACAACAGGTAACGCAGGCGCCACGCGATCCTGACGTTCCTGGTGTTTCCGGGCTGTTACACTAAAGCAAATGCATGCACATACAGTACAGGTAACCGGGTACTGCGTTCTCCACTGATCAACATGCTAGCCTGCGATGTGATAAGCCAAAACACCAAAAGCTGCTTTCAAGCTACGCAAGTAATCACAAACATTGTAATTGATTTATTGGACGATTGCAAGTATTGCATTTAAATCAATGAACTCAGATGTAACTCTGATGCAACATGACAACAACAGAGGTAACTGGCCAGTCACAACATAATTTATTTCCATGTCACTTTCTTTCTAATATAAAAATCCCCTCCTCAGCAACGGTTCTGGTTAATGTGCTCAGTATTTAACCCGCCAACATGAAACTGATCGGGCCTGATGTTGAATGAACAGCTTCATTAGAGCCAATGATGAAGACTTAAGCTGCGGTGTCACAAGTCATCAGCCTCATGTTGCTGCAGATAAACACTCACACAAGGGTACATCTCTGTGCAAAATTTCAAATATTTTCTAATAACTATTCACTAGATAATAAGCAGGATTGCTGTCATCGCGGAAACCTGGTAACTCATAGGGCTTGCCTTTCAAAACTCAATTCAGATGTGACCTTGTTGACATAAAAGGACTTTTTCTACATAAATGTAAAATACTTAATTATTAATTCATGTGCCTTGAAGGGTTTTAGAGGTGAATATATCATTTTGAAGTAAATCACAAAACCATGGTATAATCACCATAAACAAATGGGACCAAATGAATGATAGATGTTTTTTAAAGCATTTGTACTGATACTGCTTGTGATTCTCAACATTGTAAGACCTAAATTTGAGTTGTTTTAATCGGGATTTTTCTTCTTCTTCTCCTTTAAATTTTTCACAGTTTCACAGTTCAAAATAAATAGAGTCACAACAACATTTTAAACACACAATTACAGTAATTGTTCAGACCATTTGGTTGTAGTACACACACAGATTGGAACACAAATAAAAAATAGTAAAATTGTAAAACTTACCCCACGACAATGCAAGCTGTCCCAGCCCACAGGGAGACAAAGAGGGACATTACTCAGGCTTAGTTTGTGACAGTCACAACACTGACAGAACGCTTTTCTTGTGCTCTTTCTTCTTTTGACTGCCAAACACAGCTTGGTATATTCACGGTATAAAGTTGATATGGTGACAGTGTCAGCAAACAGTTGCCTGTTTTGCACATCCAGTAGACACGGTGAAACATTACACACACATGCATTTTGAGTCATGTGTCTGGCCACCTGATGAATAGTTAGTCCAATATTCACTCTCCTGATTGGCACAGACTGGAGGTGGGATGCACCATCTCAGTGATCCTGTTTGCGCTGGCGTAAATGAATATGCTGGTGAAATCTGCAGAACCAGAGTGCAGGGGCCCCAAGTCCAAGTCCGGGATCCGCCAACCACCTATCCGCGCCTTCATGGACGACTTAACAATCACCACGGAGTCGGTGCCTGGAGGCAGATGGATCCTGCAAGGGTTGGAGAGGCTGATGGGATGTCCTTCAAGCCAGAGAAATCAAGATTTCCTGGCTTTGAAGAAAGGCTGAGTGGTGGAAAAGTTCCGCTTCTCTATCGCGAGAACACAGATCCTTACTATCTCGGAGAAGCCTAGGGGAAGATGTTTGACAGCAGCCTCAGGGATACAACATCCATTAAGAACACCTGTGAGGAGCTGGAGGGGTGGCTGAGAGATGTCGACAAGACGGGCCTTCCAGGAAAATTCACGGCCTGGGTCTACCAACACGGGATTCTGCCAAGGATCTTGTGGCTACTGCTCTTCTACAAGTTCCCGATCTCCACCATTTCAGACCTGGAAAGGAGAGCCAGTCGCTACCTGAGGAGATGGCTAGGTCTACCGAGGAGCTTGAGCAGCATCGCCCTCTACGGAAACACCTGCAAACTGAGGCTGCCCTGCAAATCCATCGAGGAAGAGTTCAAGGTCTTGCGTGCAAGGGAGGTGCTGCAGTACACCTGCCAAGTGTGAAGTAGATCGGATGAACGGTTCTCGAGATATGCAAAGGACACACACACTCACACACACAGACAGACAGATTCCTTGCTTTATAGTTTAGATTGTTGAGAGCGGTGGAAGTGAACCAAAACAGTAAAGTTGCGGGCCAGAAAGCTAAAACAATGACCTAAAATGCTCTATAAAGCTGCAGAGTTGGGTGATACTTGTTGGTGGGTTCTTCACTAAAAGCAACACCTTTCACTTAGTTATTTGACACATTGCTAATATACAAATATTAATTAGTGCAATAATTTATAAAGTCACAATAGCAACAACATGGCAGTAAGGCACTTATGATCTATTCTTATATCTATGTTCATGATTATTTGGTCTTGATGGAGACACAAAGGACACATTAATGAGTACCTAATGGCTAAAAGTCAGCAAAACGTTCACATTGACAGAAGAGTTTTAAGCTTCCCACAATAGCCCATACTGTATGCAAGGCACCATTTCATCAGGAGTCACAGGATTTTCTTTTGCAGAGGATTTAAGTCGATTAACTGTGATTGTATCCTCATGTTTTATTCAATTGCTTCACAGGGTTAAACCAACCTATGTATAAAAGAATAACTGGTGAATTTGGTAAAGACTGCCGTGAGTGTTCGACATGCTTTAATTGTATTTGTGTTTTCCTTTTAAATGTTATCTAATCTGGTACAATAATAAAAGCCTATGTCTTGGGTAGGTAGATGAAAGTAGTGGGTATCAATCCATCATACGCGTGAGTGAACGAGACCCATGACAAATCAATTGGCCTAACTAGTTTTCTCTGCTTCTCCACAAACAAACATCATCAATACCGGCTCTCAGCCTGCTACTAAAACGACATCCGTGATTCACTTAAAGGCGTCAGCCTCAAGTTACCGATCCCACTGCGGTGCCCGATTGTGTTCTTGTGTGCTGTTAAACAAGAACCGGGGAACGCCTATTAAAAGAAATAATTTGTGTTTTTACATATTATATACAGTATTTAGTAGCCTGACAGATTCAGTCGGTAAAATCACAGCATGTCGCTCTGTTTTGACGGGAACAGATTGCGTCTCGGAGCTGGGGAGCACTGGAGCAACTAAGTGTGTCTCTAAAAGCTTTCCACCATCTCTGTCAAAGCAGCTAATTAACAAGACAACAAATAGTGTCTGCAGTAAAGAGGGAGACAGAGTTTGTTATACAGAGGGATAACATGATCCAGCTAATGTTTAAGTGTGGATGGCAAGCATAGATTTGAATGCGACGGTCATTAATTACACGACACTGGCAGTCATTAAATGTGGATTATTGTTAATGGGGTATGCAAATATAACATTATATGCATTTATAATATGTAAGGATAATTCAGCTTTATTACAACTTTTTATCTTTGCTAGTTTTCAGGAAAGACAGCTAAATCTCTTCAACAAAGTCCAACGGGGCAAGAAATTGGAGGGTTCAGACGATTCAAGAGGTCAGCCGCATTATCTAAAGCAAATTGTAAAACTCAAACTGGGTATAAGCTAAAAACTGTGTGCGCACAATTACAGCATATACAATTAAAAGTTGAACTGGACTTTTGTCTGTAAACTGGGATGGATGTTCACAAATGATATGCAAGATAAGATGAAATAATGCGGGGCACACACGACATGACAATCAAGCTGATTTTGGGCCCGATTCCAGAGCTTTGCCTTCCGGCTCAGCTCCCTCTTCACCATAACGGTCCGGTACAGTGCCCGTATAACTGCAGACGCCGCACCGAATCGCCTGTCTATCTCAGGCTCCATTTTTCCCTCACTCGTGAACAAGACCCCGAGATACTTAAACTCCCTCGCTTGGGGGAAAGACTCACTTCCCACCCGGAGGGTGCAATCCATCGGTTTCCGGCAGAGAACCATGGCCTCATGGTTGGTTGGTTGGTTAAGTATGGAAGTTAGGTGACAAAAACTACTTAGTTAGCTTTAGAAAAAGATCGCAGTTTGGGTTAAAATAACTCCAGAAGTGCTGTAACTTAAGTACGGAAGTTATGTGACAAATAAATCAACTTTGACCGGTCTCCTGGGTGAAAGTCAGGTGTTTTTTGACCCACCTATCTACCCCGACCTCCTCCCTACGTGGTGTTGGCCGCTCTCTGTACTTCCCGGTTCACAATTACGTGGATTACATACAAATTGATTTTGTGCTGACCATCACGAAAAAATTTGTAATTCGTGTCTACGTACACGAATCAATACATTCAATTTTGTGACTATTTCCCGAACTGCTGTGCGACTGGGCTGGTTGTTTCCAGATCAGTGAATCAGATTCAGACGTGCATGCTACGTGTAGATGGGAAGAATTTGCTTATAATTTTATTATCAGTCTGATCAATACACTCACGTGCTGCAGCCGCCCATTCACATTGGGCTCGTTCACGGAAATCGAATGCCCGCCCACAGATTAATTTCTGCTGCTGGATCTGCGAGACAGAAATAGTACAGATACATAGAGAAGTAAAATAAATAATTAGAGGTACCAGAGCAAGAGAAGACACCATATGTGATTAGCTGGAGGCAGTGGACACCATATGTTTGTATGTGAAATAAACAAAGTAAATGTATAGAATGCAAATAGAGCCTTTGTGTACCCACGAGTCATATAGATCCTGTTTCATTGCCTCCGATGGTGCTGGAATAACATTAAAAGAGATTTTCATTTGCTTTTTTTTTTACTTGGGTTGGGGGGGGAACAACAAAGTCTAATTGGGTTAAGTGTTTGATACTCAAATGTTGAGATTTTGGGTCAAGTGTCGCTTTCAAACCCACATTCCAGTAGTTACACACATGCTCGACGCTCACTCACTCTTTGTAAGGAATCCAAGGCAACCGGTCTCATCCTCAATTTGAATGTTTTGTTTTTGGGGGGTTTTGTTGGAATATAATACCATCTGGTCAGTTTTTGCCTTAAAGGCTGTGTAAAGGAAATTCAGAGATTTGTTTCTAAACACATTATAAATGTTGGAAAATAAATTACTGAAAACATGTGCAAAGGCTGTGAACATTGTAGTTCTGGATTGTGGAGTTAGGCCGTTAAACTGTTTTTCGCCAGTTTTGTGTTCAGGATTTTTTAGGCGGGGCTGAAATCATGGCTTGATGACGCAGTGGAGCCATCCTTAACATAACCCCACCCATCTTCAGAAACCTGGTTTTGGAAAAAAGGGTTATCTCGGCTAGCTCAGTCGGTAGAGCAAGAAATTTATAATCCCAGGTTCGTGGGTTGGAGCCCCACGTTGAGCATTTGCACTGTTTTTGTATTGTATTTTTATGATTGTAATCCATCCCATGTCCTATGTGCTGTATATTTATTCTTTTTCTGTAAACTTGTAAAAGAGGTCTGGGCGGGGGGCGCTTTAAAGCTTGCGGCCGCGAAGCCGCGAGCCAACCTCACCCCGAGCCTTTCCAAGCCGACCGACCGCCTCGGATGAGATAAACCCGGCGGGGGCTGGCCAGTGCCGGGGAGAGGTCCCGCGAGGGCATCCTCCCACACCGAGCAGCCGTCCCTAACCCGCCGAGTTGAATCCCCTGGGCAGACTGCGGGACGGGGGTCGTTACCGGCCTCACACCGTCCACGGGCTGAGCCTCGATCAGAAGGACTCAGACCCCCGAGCGACACCAGGCAGGCGGTCTTCGGTACCCCACATTTCCCCACTCCGCCCGTCGAATGGCAATTTTTACATTATTTTAAAGAGCTAATTTTATATACTTGGCATTTTTTTTTAATCATTCAAATTTGGCTGGGTGGTTAGTACGACATTTTTCTTTGGTGTGACAAACCAAGAATGCAAATTTATTTTTCCTTTACACGGACATTAAATGAATCATGAATCAATTAGCCATGGAAGGAGAGTGGTTTGATGGATTGAGAGACTTGTGGTAGTGAGATACAGGTTTTAAACAAGAAGACGTGAGCAGGCACCAAGTGGGTGGGTTGGTGGAAGTAAATAGAATGTGTTAAAATGTCTGAACTGTTAGCAATAGCAGGTGTGTTTTATATAAGTTATTATTTTTTAAAACATTTTATTATCCCTTTAAATTCTGCACAACATTACCTTAAATTTTAGATCAGGTTTTCATAAAATGATGCAACACTTGCTAGCGGCATGGCTCAAGGGACGGCAATATTGGTCAGTCTGTTGGCCAAATTTTGCGGTATCGCCCATCCCAGGTTTCAACAACTATTGCATTGATTGCCATGAATTTTGGTCCCTCAGGATGAATTGTATCAATCATTTTGGTTATCCTCTGACTGTTTATCTAGCGCCATCATTTAGTAAAAATTAAAATTTGCCGAAATAACTGTTTTCATATATTTTTTGTAGCTATAAAATCACGAAAAATAATGCACTATAATTTGTGTAACCCAAATAATTAATTCATATACTCCACGTAATAGTGAGCCAGGACAGGTGGCATGGTATAATGGAGTCTATTTCTGATAGATCTCCTGTTAAGTAACTTGTTTTAACTTTCAATAAAATGTTGAATATATATTTAAAACAAATGTTAATATTTCCTTTCAGTCCAGAGAAATGACTGCCGTGATAATGACCTGAAGTAATGTGGGTGGCAAAACAAAAATGTGGCACTTAACAGATGATTAATGGCAAATCTGATGTATTGAATGCCGTCCTTCAGATTTCACATCATAACTCTTTAGAGTATAAAGAGTCCTGGTGGTTAGGTAATACCCAGACAATCCACAAAGTTTGAGAGATAAAACGTTGTGAATGATGATTTTATTTAGCATAAGCTGCCTGTATTTTGTTATGATATTCTTTTATGAATCTTTGAATCCACCCTACTTTAAATGAGCATATCCATCATATCAGAAGTGGATGACACATTTTTCTAATATCCTGTATTTATGAATAGGAGGGCAATAATGTATGAGCAAACAGTTGAAGTTATATGCTACATTATGAAAACCCCTGTCATCGTTTCAGACATGCTGCTTTGGCAAACTTTAGTAAGTCATCATAACCTCCTAATGTTTTGTTTGCACCAGACAGATGGAAAAGAGAGAATGCTATTTATTGCTGTTATTATTGCATTCATGGTGCACACACAGTTTTTTCTTTTCCTCAAAGTGTCAATCATGGAATTGTTAATGGAGCAAAGATGCCTGTTAAGATAGTTTCCACTTTTGTTTGGCATGTAATTGTCGTCTGCATATATCTTCTGCATTGATCAGCAAGTATTAAATTGACTATATGTATCAAGGTGCTGCTCTTTATGTTAAAGGTCTCATATTGTAAAAAGGGAGATTTTCATGTCTTTTATATTATAAAGCAGGTTTAAGTGCTATATAAATACTGTTAAACTATCAAAACGCTAAATATACGGAGAAATACACACAGCCCGTATTCAGAAATTGTGCGTTTGAAACAAGCCGTCAGGATTTCTGTCCATTTGTGATGTCACAAATATACAATATTTAGACCATTTCACGGATTTAAACGTAAACATTCTAAATGTGTCCCAGTTTATTTCCTGTTGCAGTGTGTGTAAATAACATCAGCTAACAGGAAGTAAACATGGACCCAAACTGTTGCCTAGCAACGCAATTCCGTTGAAATGCACTAAAACGGAGCGTTTCAGACAGAGGGTGAATACAGATATATTCAGACGGACAGTATGAGGAAAATAAAGGGTTTTTTTTTATATTACAGCATGTAAACATGTTCTAATAGAAACACATAATACACGTGTGAACTTGAAAATGAGCATGATATGGGACCTTTAAACTTTAATCTCATATTCATTTGTTTCCATGCTTGCATGTCACCTTGCACGGCAGCTGGATTCTCGCAATGTCACAAGATCATACGAAAATCCGTCTTGTCAGGCCCTCAAGTAATGCGTTTGTGCAGCCTGTTCACACAAAAAGGGGTATAAATGCCATGATAATACGCAAGAAGTAAACCTTTCTTGATTTTCGCATCTTTTGTACACCATGTATTCTGTACTGACTGCAATGAAAATGCATCCGCGTATAAATACTACGGTAAAAGTGAGTGACACTTATCGTGGAAAAGCACTTATTGTGGGTCGGTGAGGAGATGGATGGGCCCAACAAACACCTGACTTTTGACTAGGAGACTCTTGTTCGAGGCTGTTGTTTGCCGGTGTTTTGTTTTGTAAGTTACGTTTGTGACGCGTTTTCTGTAGTTGTTTCCCTACCTGTTTGACTTAAAGCTTCAGTTGGCAGAAATAAGTCAGCGTTGACTTCTGATTTCACACGGGACAGGAACAGCGATGTCCTGGGTGAAAGTCTGGTGTTTTTTTGACCCACCCATCCACCCTGACCTCCTCCCTGTGAGGACTTTGTCGCTCTTTATACAATGTCACCTGTCCTGGCTCACTATTACGTGGCGTATATGAATTGAGTATGTGGGTTATACAAATTATAGTGCATTATTTTTCGTAAGTATAGCTACAAAGAATATGTGAAAGACACTATTGATACAGTATTATAGTATAGTATAGTATACTTCTCTCTCTGGTCTGTTGTCTGGTTCCTGGCTTTGAGGGAGAGGAGCTCATGTTCACAAATATTGATTGAACTTCCCTCGGCCATGGAAATAACATATTGGAATTTAGGTGGTGTTCCCCTTTAATGTATGGAGCCCCGACACTAACAGAATGCAGTAAAAGGATATCAAATGAGTATAAAAAAATCACTGAATATATCAATAAACTATAACGTTAGTTAAATGATTAAAATGGAGTGTCATAAATATACAACTTTATATGTTTCCTTTACTCTCCATGATGTGTAATTATGGGGAAACACAACATGCCTTACATATAAACCTCTGTCCTTCACAATCAATAAAGCATGGGCCATGCGAGTTTAATGATTTTCATGTTTTAATGATTTACTGGAGCAGGTAGGCAGCGATTAGCTGCTTCTTTCCAATTAGCAATGTGTTCTGATTTTACACCTCTGACATGGAAAATAAATGAAGAGGTAAATATTACATGCATTTACCATAGGCTACGTCCATCTGTCAATTTTTTTCTGACATTCACACGTATCAAAGTCGTCACTACATAATTAATTTCACACATGTGGCAATTAGCCCGTCTCACAACATTACTGCGTACTACGGCCTGGAAAGTGCAACGGACTTGAATTAACACCTCTCCACCCACTCTGAACACCACCACTATACAGTACAGTGTTCATCTATCATATGGGTTTGCTTTAGAAAGTTGTTCCTGTAGAAATATCATACATTCATTATCCGTTGCTTTATTTTACCATTACTTGCTTGTATTTCAAAAAGGCAAAAAAAAAAAAGAGCAGTTGAAAGCTTCAATTAATTAGGACCTGTAATGTAGACGCTTCTCTTCAGTAATAGCGAGACTATAAGGACACAAGGGTGGTTGTGTAACCATGGAAACACACTGATACGTGTCTTGAGTGCACGTGTTGTGACTGGGCCCGCTGTTACTGTGCATGTTTGTTGTGACACCTGCATGCTGCTTCACTTGATCTTATTGTTGATGTGATCTCAGCAGAGCTGATATGTTTAAGTTCTAATTTAATTTAACAGCAGCCTGTGGTCTCTATATTTTCTATGTATAGATAGATGCATGGGCAGTTTAGAAAAGGTATAGAACAATATAATAAATGCACGGGTAAATCCTACCAAAGGCCGCGCACGTAATGGTGTGTTCGCACCGAGACCCTTACCAAAAGGAAGTCTATTCAAGTAAGAGAGTTTACTTTCAGTTTACTTTTTATGTACTTATCAGAGATATCCTTAACAACAGTATACTTAAATATACAGTACTTGGTTCATACTGACAAGTAACTTGAACTTTACTTAAAGGTAGGGTCCATGATGTTGGAAAGCTAGTATAATTGTAAAGTAGCATTGCCTCAGGAGCTCCGTCTAAACCCCCCCCCTCCCCTCGGGGCTCCTTCCAAGGCAACGCCCGAGTTCAGGTTGGTGCACGCCAAGGGTGGAGCACGAGCAGGGAGGCAGGGAGGCATCTGATTGGTTCTTTCCAAGCAGACCGCGAGGCAGTGATTGGTAGACGTTTTTACAGGATTACAGCAGCTACAGATGACGGCTCTTTTCCGCTCCTTTTTCAGAGCTCATCAGTAATGGATCGCTGTCGGGGTGTAAAGACCATTTCAACCAATATAACAAATAGTGTCTACCGGAGAACATCGTCAATCCTGCCTTTAAGTATACTTTATAAAATATACTTGAAGTATACTGCTTTTTTGTAAGGGGAGCAGCGCAATGACATACAAGGTCAATCGAAAGAGGCAAACGTATGCGAACACAAGATTTGCGTGATGCTTTTTCAGGAAAGCCTATCAGTGTTGAGATTCTCCTCTTGTCACTGACGTCCTGATCTGTTTACTGCAATCAAATTACAGCACAATCTGAGAAAATTCTCATATTTCTTAAGCTAAATAAACTATTTAAAATCCCTCTGGGATCAGCTGGAAAATGCATCGCCACAAAGCTGTAAACAGGGCCATGAAAAGTTATGGTTATTCATGTTGTACAACATACACATTAATCCAGCAGTAGAGCAAAAGCAACACGTATAATAGCTAAACACCAACAGGGAACATTTTACTCCATCACAACTGACAACATGTAACATTAGATCCTGACCCGTATTGATACACAGGCTTGTGCACATGCAGGAAATATTTTAAATCGGTTCATGCATCTTTCCTGCCATCTCTGTGTAGCGGCCAACTCTTCCAGAAAATTTCAGTTTCTGCTTTGGCCTTTTCAGAGGCCTGATGTGCTGAATCAAGAGTGCATACGCGAGGGTTTCGCGGTTTGCGGGGTCCCCTCTAGGCACGACCTTGAACTGTCCCTTTAAAATCACATTGCATTTGGGCTTAATTTTTCTGTTATACCATTATGTGTAAATATAATATTTACTGACATGCTGTTAAGGCCTAATAGACTACAAGTCAATCCAAAACACAAGCAACATTTAGCCTTTAGTTCAGCCTTGACAATTGCATATTGGCCATGTTGTTAACATAATGCTCAAATGTTCAATTTACATACTAAACATCTAACAAACATCTGGTGTCATTATTTCTACGATAAAGTAAATGAAGCCTTACTGGTGCAGGAAAGGAAGAAGGAAGCGAGAGAGCGTATAAATAATAGGTGAATAGAACTTCTGAGAGTAGGCACTAATGATTTATTTTAAATGTGTTGTTTCGGGGGCCCACTCTCATTGTCGCAGCGTGTGAGTGTGTGTGCATGTTCCAAAGCAAAAAAATGATCATCAGGTTTAAAAGCTGCATATCATAAATCTGTGCAATCTGTGTGGGAGGGGGAAATGAACAAAAGACATTAAATGAATGTGTGTGGGAGTGTGCACGTGTCCCGTGTGCGTCTGTCGGAAGTGAACAGCAGATTTAAGCTCAGTCATCTTGGGAGAGATGTCGTGATTAAAAAGAGAAAAGCTTCTTTAAGAAGGCAAAGCTGAAGGTCTCTGCTGTGTGTGTGTGTGTGTGTGTGTGTGTGTGTGTGTGTGTGCAGTGTGCACGTGTGTGTGCAGGTGTGTGTTTGGGTGACATCACAGCAGTGGTGACATCATCACTGCATCGTGACATCACTAGATGGAACACTGATGAATTAAAGGAGTGGTGACATCAGTTGTGACATCATAAAGGAGCGGTGACATCATAAAGGAGTGACATTCAGGAGAGAGTCCCAGAATCACACAACTGTAGTTGAATCTGAAGACTCGATCAGACGAAACACATCGACTGAGAGAAGCAGTTGTCTCAAGAGAAAGAGGTATGAATTTTATGAATGCATTGCTTTAGATTAAACCTCCCAACATTATATGAAGCAGTTAAAATGAGCCTCAACATTTAAATGCAGCTTACATGTTAGGTAATAATAATTAGGGCTGCAACTAACGATTATTTTCACTCATCAGACTATCTACTGAGAGAAGCAGTGAATTTCT
>CAKALU010001037.1:0-80677 GCA_916700995.1 Hozukius guyotensis
TGTATAGAAGTCTATGAGAAAATGAGCCTACTTCTCACTTGATTTATTACTTCAGTAAACATTGTAAACATGAGTTTATGGTCTCAATCGCTAGTTTCAAGTCTTCTTCAATACAGCATGATGTTCATTTAGTAAATTATGGTCCCATTTAGAGTCAAATAGACCATAAAGCAGGCTATGCTTTAGGGCGTGGCTACTTTGTGACTGACCGGTCGCTACCACGGCGTTGTCCGGTCTTGGAGTTGTCCACGTTTTCGTCTTAGAACTTAGAACCCTTTCACAGTATATTTTCAGTTCATGAAAGTTAATATTAACATTTTAGTCACCTAAAAATTTCTTATATAGCATTTGATTGTACTTTGCTCCACCCTTTCGGTTCACTTCTGGTTGCAAAAAAAAAAGATGGCGACGGCCAAAATGCCGAACTCGAGGCTTCAAAACGGCAGTCCACAAACCAATGCGTCACGTCACAGTGACTACGTCCACTTCTTATATACAGTCTATGAGGATGAGTCAAGAAAAAAACCCATTTTGAAGCAGATCTGAAACACGGGGCGGATACACACATTATTTTTCACTTATGGAAACGGCCTTGGCGGAGGTCTACGCGCTCTGAGTGCCCTTCTAGTTTTGAAAATAAGACCCAGGTTGAAAAAGATAAACATTTTCCTTTAATACAGCAGGATGGTGTCTGTGGGAATGAGTCAAAGTAAACCACTGTGGTCCACTTCACCCAGTGCAACAACAGTGTGGCTCATTGATGTGTTTTTAATAGTTTAAGAACAACAATGGAGATCTATGGCACAAAGGAATAAGATATCAGGCTTTATATACAGACAATACTTGTTTAGTTTCTTGTTGGTTTTAGTTTTTTCGTTGAATTTGTTGACAGTAACAAAAATCCAGAGTATCACCAGCTTTATCCTTTAAGCCAGGACGACGTCTGCTAGCCTGTGCAGCTGTACAGCTACTGGCTTTATCACACAGAGACTCCAGATAAGACTTGGCAGTCTGACCCAAAGCTGTGCACTGACATCTCACACACACACACTTACAGTATGTTAAGTGAGAGGGAGACGGAAGTGGCTTCTGTCTGACTCCAGATAGTTTTGTCACTGATAAATGTGTAACAAGGTAAAAGGTCAAACATACAGCTCGGAACAGAAAGTCGAGCTGCTGTGTCACTTCCAATAAAGTAAACTAGCTGCTTCAGACAATACAAGCCGCACAGACAACATGAGCAGCTGGTGACGCTGTGAGACATTCGTTGTGTTGACAATTAATGATCATTTATGACATTCTGTTGAGACGTTAAGTGTCATTAGCGTCTGTCTGGCCCTTCACGTCATGTTTGTAGACACATATGGAGTTACTTGTAAAAACCAAGTGGTTCTCCAGCTGTTCTGTTGTTCACATATTGATCTCTAAACTACAGTAAGTGGCTGCTTTAAACAAGTCTCAGTTTGTTTGGTTCTCTTCAGGCAACAGAGAAAGAAAGAAGCAAAAGAGACATTTTATATGAAACAATTAAGTATTTCAATATTTCTTTTTGGTTTTTGGCCACTTGGCAACAAGCTGTAAGCTCACCACTAACATATTATCATGTGGAGTCATGTTTCTGGCCAATATTTACTCTTCTTTTAGCTCTGTTTTTGAATATGTGACTCTTTATCTGCTAAATGCTCCACTATGTTCACCAGATAGTTGCTAACTCTGTCCGTTTGGTGCTGAGCAGGCAGCGCACAGTGGGTTTTTAGAGCCTGGTGGTTAAAGTGAAACCAAAACAGTAAAAAAAAAATGATGAGCTGTAAACCAAAAACAATGAGCTGAAAGATGGTACGAAGCTGAATGGAACCGCAGATTTGGTGATGTTTTCTCTGTGGGTTTGTCACTACAAGCGACCCCTTTCTCAGAGAGAGAAACTGGCCGCAAAAATTATATTCCCTTCGACATACCTCAAGTCAACAAGCAAGAAACCTTGGTGTGGTCTTTGACTCAGATCTGAACCTTAAGGTTCAAGTGGAGTATGTCACCAAATCTGTGTTTTACGTAAACTTTAAAACCTACCCATTCAGCCAGGCCTTTGATTAAGAATGTTTATTATTTTATTCACTTATTTTATTGTCTTTGAGTTGTAAATTTGTATTACATTTTATTGTTATTTTATTAATCACCTATTTTATTGTATTTCATTTGCAACGTTTTTATATTTTATTGTTTATTTATTTATCACTTATTTTACTGTATATAATTTGTATAATTGTATTCTATTTTATTGTTATTTTTTATTATTTTAGTTTTTACTTCACACTGTTTTACTTTTATTACTGTTATTATAGGTTTTAATTTAATTTTATGACATTTTTATCATTTTATTGTCTCGCATGCATCGGTCTTAAATTATTGTTTTTGGCTTTTTTGTTGTTTCCGTGGTTCACACTTGTTCCGTCTTAGGTTCGGCTTGTCAGTCGTGTGTGAAGCACTTTGAACTACATTAACCTGTGTGAAAGGTGCAATACAAATAAAGATTGATTGATTGATAGATGTACACATACTTATTTGATCCATTGATAACACAAATATTGATTAGAGCAGCTTTAATGCTAAGATTTAAATGTAAAATTGACACTACAGCAGAGACCGGCTCTCATCCACCAAACTGTGATGATATAAATCTGTCGTATTTTATATTATATTGCACTAAATTTTGTTCTGCAAAAATAAAATGAAAATCATGTCAGCTTATTATGTATTTGATGATGATTTTGAGGCTTTCAAGTAATCAAAACTCAAAATGTACTGCACCTCACTCTGATATTTGGGTAAGTAAAGGTGCTTTAAAGACACTTTTCAACAAGAAATACTGCCTTATTTTCTATCTATTCAATGTGACTAGTACAGTAAAAAGAGGATCAGTGATGTGTGCAGCCCACTGGTTTTGATCAGTATGTGTTTAATATATTAGGGCTAAAAGGGAAAAAGAATTACACCGGGAGTCTACGAGCCGTTTCAGATTGTGTTGGGTGCAGTGTAGCGTGGCAGATGAAACTCTACAGGGCTCCACTTCACCGGCTCCATTTCCAGTCAAGAGACAAATAATTACATCTTTGGAAAGTCTCCAAACACAAAAACATGAGCGAGGTAGAAAACAATAAATAGTTCCCCAGGCTTCGCTAGGTGCAGTGCTCCTTCACTGTGACTTCTTTCTTTAGTTGACAGGTAAAAAACATTTCTGATATTATCCAGTCACTTAATCTGAAGGTTTGAGTCACTTGTTATTAGCTTCGTGACTCCTCAGTGTTGTAAATCAGTTACTGTGCAGATCGCTGTGACTCTAGACTGCTGATGTCACTGAAATATTTATGATAAACATACACAGTGCAAGGTCATTTCTTTGTCATTATTCCTCAACGTGACAGCTCACAGTAGAGTGAGACAGAAACGACGGGTAACAAAGGTCCTGAGCTGTACTCAGCTCCACGATGTTAGTTGATGTGTGCTTTTAAGAACTGACACAGGAAAGGCAATATTACATTTTCCCACTGATAAATAAGGGGAGTCCTGATTGGTCATCGGATACTGAGACCCATTAAAAGTGAAGCATCAGCCGGTGAGTAATCTATGACTGATCATGACTCCTGGTCAGTGAATGAACTGGAGGCTGTTTTTTAATGCAGACAGTCATGGGAGGATTTAGCGTAAGAGATTAGTTTTAAAATATTTTCCCTCGATGTGTTTGGGTCGTTCTATATATAGAGTGATCGGACCTCAGACTGCTGCATGAGTAGTTTAAAGACTTCTTAATGTTTTTAAAGGCGCACTTGTCGGGTTTCCATTCAATTATCAGCAAATTTTAAGGAAACTTTTGAAATGTCATCAAAAAAGAAATGCAAATTAGGCGCGTTTCCATCAACTGGTTTGGAGCGAATAAACTCGGCTACAGTGTAGTTCGGTTAGAAGTTGGCACTATAGGTTATGCAGGCCTGTAATCCACCAGAATAAGTAGAGGTTTTGAACCGGAAACAAAACAAGTCGACTTGGCCATCTGACCATCTACGAGAGAATATTGGAGAGAGGTCTTCAGGAATTTGTTAGGATTGGGCAAGTTGTGAGCTAGTATTGGCCATGTTTCATGTTGTCCAGAGACGAAGACAAGCATTCGCAGATTATGGGAATATTCGAGAAGACGCCGACAGCAGAAACAGCTGATCAGTCATGTGAGTTAAATTTTCGCTACGTCAGAACTTATTTGGCAAGGGCGTTTTCATTTCCCATTTAGCGCATCAACTCTTTTTCAATAAAGGCAAAAACCACCTCAGGTGAGCGTTAAGACTTTCTTTTGCTATTGAGGAAATTTTACCAAATTTTGCCGTTTCCATACAGCTTTTCTAATGCGATACTTCAGAATGCACATAAAAATATGTGAATGGTAACTGGGCTAATGAGTAGTATCCTCTTTTAAAAAAACTATGTATAGGCTGATAAAAAAAGAATCCCTCTCAATCATCACGTATGGCCCACTAGAAGTGTGTGGTGGTGCCTGTGTCTGCAGAGACCCTGCAGCCCTCTGCCTGCATTGTCTTTTTTTGCTGTTCGGGACGTTTCTGGGTGTCAACCTCTATAAAAACATAGTGACCAGGTGCCAGATCATAAGCACGCATCCAAGAGGAAGCTACAAAAATGGCAGACACAGCACTGAAAAAATGCCAAGCGGACAAAGCTCACTCCAAAACGAGAGTGAATTATATCCCTAACGGCGGTCAGGGGTCGTGCGCATCTGGTGTCGTTGAGCCGGGAAGGAGGGGCCAACTTTGAATGTTGTGTTTACAAACCGCAACCGACAACCTATTGATACTACCTTTAAGGATGGTTTGATATTGCTAAAATGTTTCTTGTTAAAACAGGTAGTTGATCAACCTCGTGGTATCAGACAAAAAAGATCATTTTTGAGGTAAGTGTATCTTTAAACTGCCGCAGTCATCCATTCATAACAAGCAGCCGTCATTAAAAACTTTCTCTGTGCCACCAAACATTGTTCAAACCCGCTGAACTTTATTATACAATCTACTAGAGGATCCTGAAATTTCCAAACAAACCAAATATGTCAATCCGAATTTTGGGGAAATGTGTGAAATTGATGCGAATATCATCAAAATATTTCAGTTTGATGGAAAGGTGCAACACTATATAACCTCAGCAAAGACCTGGAACAAACTGACTAACAACCTTGAAGCTTCTTCAGAGGGAATAAAAGGAGTAAACTGTATGTTAAGCTGCAAATCTACTCACCAGTTGGAACTCAGAGCGTCGTGCATAGGCTTGCTGTATGCCAGCGTCCGCCCAAAGCGCGCTCAGCGCCATCACGTACAGCTGAAACTCACTCGGCTCGACCCCCGAGCCGCCCACGCGTCCCTCCCACGACATCACCAGCATGCCCTGCTTCTCGTTCTCGCAGCTCTGCCAGCTGATGCCCAGCTTGTCCCGGGCGTCCACCAGCACACGCATGCCCTGCAGAAACACACACAATCAGTGCATATACATGAGTCTGAACGTGGTGAAGTGGTGTAACAGCTGCTTTTTCTAACGTCAGCAATATTGTACAAATATTTCCTGACCACACTGAGGAAAAAAAACCTCACTGCTGCATGTGCTGCTTCCTGGGAAAAACGTCAACACAGTCTAGTGTTACTGGTAAACATGGAGTAACTTTAACAGTGCAGCGCATGTTTCCAACACACACGCTGAAACACGTGCATGTGTGGCTGCTGGTGGTTTTTTTGAGGAGAACCATGTGGTCTGATCTGTGTGGGAGGTCTCCTGCTGAGTGATCAAACTAACCAACACAGACACATAGTCAATGTTTGGTTTCTGTGTCTCCTTTTCTCTCTATATATATATATTTTAGGGATGCACAATATACTGTGTATCGGGCCAGATAAATTATCGTCCGATAATGGGAAATTTATATTATTACACGTTAACGCAAATTCGTTTTAACTCCACTAATTTCTTTAATGCATTAACGCAACCTGCGATTTTTAGGTTGTAGCGGGCTCCGTTTTGAAGCTAGAGTGAAGATACTGATATCATATGAAACTAGAAAACCTTAGGAGACCATCGGTACCAACGTGTCATACTAGCTTGTCACGAAAGAGGCTAAATAACGCTTCAAACTTGTGCTAAATTTTGGTGAGGAAAAACTGTCATGGCCATTTTCAAAGGGGTCCCTTGACCTCTGACCTCAAGATATGTGAATGAAAATGGGTTCTATGGGTACCCACGAGTCTCCCCTTTACAGACATGCCCACTTTATGATAATCACATGCAGTTTGGGGCAAGTCATAGTCAAGTCATCACACTGACACACTGACAGCTGTTGTTGCCTGTTGGGCTTGAGTTTGCTATGTTATGATTTGAGCATATTTCTTATGCTAAATGCAGTACCTGTGAGGGTTTCTGGACAATATTTGTCATTGTTTTGTGTCGTTAATTGATTTCCAGTTATAAAAATACTTAGATTTGCATAAAGCAGCATATTTGTCCACTCCCATGTTGATAAGAGTATTACATACTTGACAAATTTTGAACAGATAAAAAATGTGTGATTAATTTGTGATTAATCGCGATTAACTATGGACAATTATGCAATTAATCACGGTTAAACATTTTAACTGATTGACAGCCCTAATTATTATGTATTTTTCCGATAATGAAATTAGGTGTTGGTATGCATCTTAAAAGTGGGTTTGCTATCCACCAATAAACACAGAAAATAAGAAGAACAAACGCTGACTAGAGAGCCAAACATGTTGCCGCCGGTGTGGATGTTTTTCACAGTTTCAGAGGAAGACAGCACGACTGCAATTTGCAATTCAAGTTTTTTTTTTATGTACTTTAGAAGAAAAACATAACTGAATATTTGAAGAGTGACAACTGTTCTTTGTTTTTGTTGTGTTAAAAAATAATGATGTCTGTTAGATTTGGTTCTGTCAGAGCTATGGAATATTAAATCATACATCTTTGCTCACTACATCTTTGACTTTCTTACCCTCAGATATGCATAAACTACAGGTTGTGAACTTCTTTTTAAAATACAAAAATGATAAATTATCAGTTATCTTATCAGTATCAGCCATGAGAAGCAGGTCATTATCAGGATCTGCTGAAAAAAAAATCCACATCGTGCATCCCTAATCTATTTTTATTACACTTTTTTTTGAGTCAATTCAATTTAATTGTTCTAATTCGGCATCTCATGATGTTTGGCAGCAAATGTGGTTGTGTAATTTGTTTTGGACAGTTTTTAATTGTGACTTCTAGCATTTTTAACTTCATTTATTTAGTCAATTTTGGTGCTTGTTTATCTGCAACATCTTTTTCTTTGCTTACATTTTTATGGCTTGATAATCGACTCCAATGTGAAGCATATTTCACAGCATCTTAAAGTTCAGTTCTGCTGCATTATTTAAAACCTGTTTGCATAATTTATTGATTGAATCAACAGAGGACTCAGCAGCAAACAGTATCGTTGAACTACGACGCGTTTCAAAGGTCACAGTAGGTTAAGGGATGTGAGTGTGTGTGTGTCAGTGAGTCATAACCACCTAACCCTTGTGCAATACTCAAGTCTGGTCAGGTTTATTTGCACAGCTTAATATCGCATTCAACGAGGCTTTACAGGCCCATAACATGAACAGCTGCCAACCCGGCTCAACCTCGTCTCTACAAAGACAAGGAAAATCCTCTAAAAGAAAAAAAAACAAAGCAAGGAAAAAAATCTGGAATAAATCTTAGACAAGGAGGTTCAAAGAGAGATTCCCCCTCCTCAGATAGATGGCTGTGCAACAGGAGGTGTGGGTGTGAAGAAGGCAACGGATTCATCACTCATGCAGCTACTATGTGTGTGTTTGTGTGTGTGTGTGTTTGTGGTGTGTGAGCTTGTGTGTGTGCAGTCGCTCCTTTGTGACTAACTGGTGTGTTTTTTACATCTGATCCCTCATTTAAAACTTTTCCTTTCAGAATTGATGTTTTTGTTTTTGCAGTAGGAATGAGTAAGACTGACAAAATGAGTGTTTAACACAAAGAAACACATGCAGATCAAACAGCAGCATGTTGGCAGTAAAAATACTAACGGAGAGTCACTGTGAGTGAGCTTTGAGTCACATCCACTCATGATTACTGTCTATATAATCATCTCCATCGTTTTCTGTCTGTGAGCCAACCTGAGCCTTATTAATTTACTCCTCTGTATTTGTAGCTTAATCCTCTACAGTCTTGTCTGTCTCTCTTCCTGTATGCCTCCATGTTTGTCTGTTTTCCTGCTGGTCAGCCAGCCTGTTTGTCCACTTTGTCTTTAATAAGTCAGTGTGTCTCAATTCATCATGTCTGCATTTCTATACCAAATACATCAAAACTAGAGGTGTAAATCACAAGTTTCATCTATACTTGCCAACCCTTCCGATTTCCTGGGAGACTCCCATTTTTCATTGCCCTCTTCCGGTTTCCTGCCGGGGTCACAATTTTCCTGTATTTCTACCAATTTACGACACATTTTCACACCTTTTTTACTTATCTCAACCTGTTTCTGGCACTGTACAGCATATATAAGGCCTACTGTTTCCACCCGGACGACAATAGAGCTACACCAAACCAAAGCGATGCTCGCGACAAAACTCGGTTTGGGTTGCACTCGCTGCACATCACAGTCGTGGCGTGGTGCAAGTCATTGGAAATATAACAGGTTTCAGAGCGTAGAGGTGCCGTTGTCACATTGTGTCTGAAAGAACCTTCAGTGAGTGAGAGAGAAATGGAGAGAACTAAGAGAAAGAAATGATCAAGAAGGGCAAAATTAATGAATATTAGTTTATGCCAGAGATTCATGCAAGTTCACGCCAAAAGGGCGAATTATTCAGTTTTCTTTCCTGAGAATTAAAAGTAAAATTAAAACTAGGCCTTTTTAACATAAAGTGTTGTTGCAGTGTATTTATTATTTTGTTATTTTCATTCTTTAAAAGTCACCAGAATGCAGGAAACAAAGTCTCACATAACAAAAACTCAAATTTGTCTGGGGAAGGACTCACAGACGCCCCGCTTTGGTTTAGAAATCCTCCCTATTTCTGAGGTCTCAAGGTTGGCAAGTGTGGTTTTTATTACGATACGATATTATATTGATTCTTTGGACAAAGATACGATATTTGCCGATATCAAAAAAAGTCTGCCATGATACGATTTAGATTTGATTCAATTCAGGGGCCAGCGATCGATATGAAACGATATCCTATGACTATTTAACACAATCAGTTATATTTATATCAACTCACAAAAAGCAACTAAAACATGATTTGACAATTTTATTACTGGGCTCTGTAGGAAGGAGGTGCGCTTGCATGGAAATTGGTGACCCAGACGTGCCAAGGGAAATTTCAAAATAAAGGCGTATCTTAAAGATGATGATATGTATCATAGCTTTCACATTGCAGCGTTGATATTGGTTCGTTGATCGTTGAATCGATATATCGATCCAGATCGAGGGATCGTTACATCCTTAATCAAAACCATATCAAGTTAGAGCGCTTTGGTAGCTGAGTGGTTACAGTGCATGCCACGTTACAGCAACATACCAGGTTTGACTCCAGTCTTGGGACCTTTTTTGCAGGTCATACCCTTCTCTCTCCCTCTCTCTCATTTCTAGTCTCTATGCTGTCAAATAAAGGCGAAAAAGTCCTGTCCTACTGTCCGAGTCCACTTATATAGTTGGGAAATATCTAGGGCTGCCCCTCTTAGTCGACTAATCGGTCATTTTGGTCTCAGTCGACTAAGATTTCTTTAGTCTTTTGTTTCGTTCACCACAACCATTGAGATACTGATATTTCAGAGCCGTGGTCGGGGCCATAGATTCTAACTTACACAAACACCAGTCAGATAAAGGATCAATGAGTCTGGCAGATAAGACTAACATGTTCAACTAAACAAACCCTCTGCCCCTGCACTCTCTCCAGGGCCGCCTCCTCTTTGTCTATTAGTCGACTAATCGCTCGTTTTGGTCTTACTCAACTAAGAATTCTTTAGTCGATTAGTCATTTTTTATGTTTTTTTCACGCTGAATGACTCGACTGACGGAATGAGTAGCTCATGTTCACTAAATAAATTAGCTTCGCCTATTAGACCCCCAAAACTCAGCATATTTGGGGTCAAGACAAGAATTTAAAATAAAGTTTTGCTGTGGGTTTCAGCACTGATTGTACGGATAGATGAGGTTAATTACTACTTAATGGTTGTTTGTTGCAGGGCAGGGGGAAGAAACACTGGCTATCTGCCTTTAGCTGTATTTTGACAGTTTATGACGTCTACTGTACAGCAGGGAGCAAAAGACCGGCGCCGTGTTAGAGGAGGAGGGCAGTGCAGTTGACGGGGCGGACAACATGAATGCAGGAAGGGAGCTACTTTGTAATTACACAATAGTGATAAATGAAACAGTTTTTTTCAGTCCCAGCCAGCTGCCTCCGACTGCTAATAATACCACTGACCACGTCACGACTGTGAGGATACAAGTCTTCAGGTCAGACATCAGATTTGTATGTTTTTCTAGCCCCATGTGGTGAGGTAATACTTACGGTCAGTGACACATAAGAGCTGGTCTTTTGTCCCTCTAGCTCTCTTTTTTCATTCTTGGCACAACTATTTCTGTCACTTTTCATGTGAACAACCAACGCAATACTATGAATGGCTCGGCCCTCCAATGACGGCTGTTTAGATCAGGTATAAACACTTTATTTATACACTTGATTCACTTCTTTTCTAGTACGACCAGCCCTTTACAAGCAGAGGCTATATCTTTCAAAGGAAACGTAGGTGTGTCCTTCAGAGAAAACCTGCTGTAGAGCCAAACACAGAGACCAAAACATATGTAGCATTCCTGTGGTTCTTATCAGCTCGTAGAGTTTTCCATGTTTATCACCAGTAAGTCCTCCTCAAACAGACAGCTTATAGTTTAAAGTCCACCAGGATAAAGGTTAAAGCATCTATATAACATCCATTTATCTGTAAAGCAACATATCCAGAAGGCTAACAAGGAAAGGACAGTTTACAGTATGCATCATAACTCCCATTGTTGTGTTTTTTCATCTGTCTCATAGTGAAAGTACTAATGACAACCTGAATGCAAATACCCGCCAAACACAAAGTGAGCATGTGATATTTCTAGGGCTGTCCTCGACCGCAGAAACTAACACAGACTCGACTAACACACGATTTTGTCCACTAATTGATTAGTTGATTTAATCGACAGATCTGTAAAACTGAGCTTCTCCACAAAGGATCACACAAAAGCACCACTTTAAATCTTGTGTTTACCAGAGATGTGCTTCTTGGAAATAAGTCATTCAGCATGAAAAACGACTAATCGACTAAAGAAATCTTAGTCGACTAAGACCAAAACAACCGACTAGCCGACTAATCGACTCAGAGGAGGCAGCCCTGGAGAGAGTGCCGGGGCAGAGGGGTCGTTTAGTGGAAGATGCCTGACTCATTGATCCTTTATCTGACTGAGGTTTGTGCCAGTTAGAATCTATGGCTCTGAATATCAGTAGACTCACAGATGGTGGTGAACGAAATGAACGATCCATCCCCCCGGCTAAAAATGAACAAATCGCCTACAGTAAACAATATCTTTGAGTTGTGGACAAAACAAGACTCAGATTAATTGATAATGAAAATAATTGTTAGTTTACAATTAAGCACTAATGGTAAATGTAGTATTTCTTGGCCGTCTCTGAGAAATTGTGATATCACTTTTCTCTATTTTCAGATATTTTATAGTCCAAATAAGTATCAATTAGTCAAGAAAATAATCAACTAATTAATCAGTAATGGAAATAATCATCTGATCATTGTTTGCTGCTTTTCTCTCCCTGTTTTACTTGAATGTAAATTGAATACTTTTGGACTGTCGGTCGGACAAAACAAGTAATTAGAAGACGTCACTTTGGACTTCTCCCACTTTTCTGACATTTTAAAGATTAAATGATTTATGGATTAATTGGGAAATGAATAGACTCTATTCATTATTCCTCTTCCTCTTTAACGATTAAGCTCTCTATTCAATAGAGAGATTAATCTTTATAGAGGACCTATTATGCTTTTGTGCTTTTTCCCTTTCCTTTAGTGTGTTATACAGTTTTAGTTATAAAGCCTAAAGTCCACGCCAAAGGGAGTCACTCTCCCCCACAGACACATTGCTCCTGAACTCCCTTAAACGCCTTGATTGAAGTCCTGCCTTTTCTTCCGTAACGTGGTGATGTCATCAAGTAACACGTAAGGGATAATGTACAGCGAGCTGGTCATTGTAAACCATTGTAAACGATGCGACACCCCGACGCAAAGCAGAAGAACCCCTTGCATTGCCCTGAAGGGGTTCATTTCACAACAATGACCCCGCTAGCTGTACATTATCCCGCTTATTACACGGATACTTACTTAAGAAATCAATAATTTGACACAAAAACGATCCACCAGAGTCTGACATCAAAACTGCGCCCATAGCAACGGTCTGTTATACATAGCAACGGTCTGCTATAAAGAAATAACAGACCATAGAACGCCGTAATTGACCAATCAGAATCGACTATTTAACAAAGCCGTGTAATTAATTTGCATAATACATGCCTAGTGGCTAGTTTGGCACGCCTTCAAACAAAGCTAAATTAGAGTGGAGCGAAGTCTGAAGAGTTTGGTTCGGTTGACCAATCACAAAAGAGTGGGTCAGCTGACCAATAATAATAATAACCAAATAAAGCGTTTTTTGAACATTAAATCATGTAAACATGTTCTAGTAGAAACCCAAAATTCAAGTATGCACCTGAAAATGAGCATAACAGGTCCTCTTTAATGAAAGTAACTGTTACTTGCAACCCTAATAGTAATATTGTGTCTTATGTTCTTTCATAAGACAGAGGGCCAATAAATAGCGGCAGGGTGGGTCAAGTAGTATCATGCTGCACTGGAGAGAACGCCCATTATTGTCCAAAACATTTCCAATCATGTGATTTCTTGCAATTTTTGCCTCTCCTATGCCCTCTTACACATCATGCATTGTGTGTTTTTCAGGAGGTATATGGGGGTGGGGGTGGGGGGGGGGGCCTGTTGATGGCGTGGCCCGAGACAGGACCGCCACTGTATGCTGGTATTCAGGGGAGGGTATTGTGTAGGAGTGCAGGCTCTTATCATCCTTGTCTGGGCTGTGTGGCACTCAGGGCGGATGTGCTCATCCCTCAGGAATAGTCTGGTATTGTTAGCTGGTGAAGGAGGCCCAGCCATGACAGCAAACAAAGGGACAGCACACGCACACTTCAGGATAAAAATATGTACTATGTCAACAAACCTCTCTGTGTGTGTGTGAGTGTGAGCCTCAACTGTGGGATGAAAATGTCAATATTAGGGCTGCAAGTAATGATTATTTTCTATTACTGATTATGTTCTTGGTTAATCAACAATTGGTTGGTCTATAAGATGTCAGAAAGTAAAGAAATGTCCAGCAAAATTTAAAAGAATTGAAAGTTGACATCTGCTTGAGTCCAAAAATCAAATCAGTTTCCCATCATTAAAGATTAAGAAAAGCACCAAATCTCCATATTTGAGAGGATGGAACGAGTGATTTGTAGGTTATGTTTCCTTAAAAATTACTTAAACAATTAATCAATTAATCAACTATAATCTTTCAGCTTTGGTCTCCTATAAATGTCAGTTTCTAACACATCCTTGGGTTTAAAGGGACTGTTTGTAACTTTTTACACGTATAAATCTACCGGGTCGGTGTCCCATGCGCGCTTGCATATGCACGCTCGCGTGGGGCTACGCTGTTCAGACCGCTCCTCTGCCTGCCTGCCTTCACTCACACAAAGTGCGCGTTCTCGCTCCACCTCACGTTCATGCGCGTACACTACACACTGCAGAAGACTTCGTAGCTCTGAGAATATCTAGTGAATGTACAGTGGACATTTGTGCAGAAATAAATGCTGCAGCTCTTCCAGACCAACAGAGGTTTCCCGTGTCTTGTGAAGTGAGAAACGTTATCGTCTCCGACCAAAAATCCGGTGTCTCCCTGTGGCACCCGGTCGGGAGACCATAACGTTTCTTTTCCTGCTTCAGCCAAGCCAATACTAGGATCAGCATTGATTCATGGAGAGACCTTCGTCTGGTCAGCTAACATTACTGCCAAGCAGCTGAAATATAGAGTGATATTGTGGTTTTAGCTGACGTGTGTCGCCTCACTGTTGTTGCGATGCTCGTTCACGTCTATGTAGAGCGAGCACAAGCGCAAACCCGACGCTGACTTTCGTTGACTTAACGGCCACAGGTGTCGCTGTTAACAAGCATTTCTGAAAGTTACAAACAGTCCCTTTAACTTTACTAATATAACTTTGTTTTTACAGGTTTTATACATTCAAGATAGTACAACATATTCATTTTAAATAAAAACAAGAAGACAAAAGTTGATAATTATAAATCAGGGGGTTTAAACTTTGTACACATGGCTGCATGTGAAGTTTGCCTTGAAGGCCCCAGGCTGTTTATTTCCCATTAAAACTTTATTCTTACCTTTAGTATATTCTCATAGATAGTGTCCCGGAAATCCAGCAGTGCTTTTTTATCAAACTTAATCGAAGAATTGAAAGTTGACATCTGCTTGAGTCCAAAAATCAAATATACTCAGTTTCCCATCATTAAAGATAAAGAAAAAGCACCAAATCTCCATATTTGAGAGGATGGAACTAGTAATTTTTAGGTTATGTTTGCCTTAAAAATTACTTTAAACAATTAATTAATCAATTAATCGACCAATCTTTCAGCTCTGGTCTCCTAAATGTTCTAACACATCCTTGGGTTTACTAATTTAACTTGGTTTTTACAGGTTTTATACATTCAAGATAGGACAAAATATCAATTTAAAATAAAAAAGACAAAAGTTGATAACACAGATTATAAATCAGGTGGTTTAAAACTTTGGACTCATGGCTGCATGTGAAGTTTGCCTGAAGGCCCCAGGCTATTTATTTATTCTTACCTTCAGTATATTCTCATAGATAGTGTCCCGGAAGTCCAGCAGAGCTTTCTTATCAAACTCCTGTCCGTTAATGATGCGCATCTGTTTGAGGAAAGTGGACTTTCCGCTCTCTCCGGCTCCGAGCAGCAGGATCTTCACCAGCCGGCGGACGGCTCTCCTCTCCCGGGCGAGCATAGCGTCTATCTCCCGGCTTCGGCGCCTCGCCTCCCGCTCCTTCAGCACCGCGTCCCGCTCCCGGTCCCTCTCCCGGCTGCCCTCCTTGCTGCTGCCCGCGTCCCGGCTCGCCTCGGCCGGTAGCAGGCAGCGGCTCAGCGTGCGGACCACTCCCGACATGGAAAACAAGTTCACCGAGACTTCAGAGGCAAAATGTTCATTATAATAGGATGTGAAACGACCCAGTCCGGCTACATCCACTTGATGAATAATGATATAATAAAGTCTACATTAGAGTTGAAGAGTGATTGTTATCTATCTAGTCTCCAGCCAGACAACACGAGTCCATCTTGGTTACACCGCGACATCAACTAAACATCAGTCCGGATAGAAGAGGAAACAAAGACCACTAAACATTAACAAACAAAAAAAAGTTGAAATGTTCCAGTCCGTACTGGTCTGAGAAAAGACTAAAAGTTGATCAGAAGTCTGTCTGTTCATCCAAAACAATAGTAGACACACACACACACACAGAGACAGCCTCTCTCTCTCTATCACTGCCAGCAGGGTTGTGAACTTGGGCATCGGTGGGACGGTCAGACTGAGGAGGAGGAGGAGGAGGAGGAGGAGGAGGATCTGCTCTACCGGGGATCACCGTTAGAGGGAGAGACACTCACAAAGCAGCCCTCGCCTACTGTACCAACTGGGGTCATCAATTTGTTCTTAATGACTTCATATCTTTTCTGTTTAAATTAGTGCTTTTTAAAAAATAGACCAATGTATATGGGTCCTACAGGGGACCCCAGTCAAAGGCATCCAATTGCAGCCTATACAGTTAAAATATTTAAAGGGACTATTTGTAACTTTCAGAAATGCTTGTTAACAGTGACACCTGTGGCCGTTAAGTCAACGAAAGTCAGCGTCGGGCTCACGCTTGTGCTCGCTCTACATAGACATGAACGAGCATCGCTCAAAACAGTGAGGCGACACACATCAGCTAAAACCCACAATATCACTCTATATTGCACCTGCTTGGCAGTAATGTTAGCTGACCAAACGAAGGTCTCTCCATGAATCAATGCTGATCCTAGTGTTGGCTTTTCCTGCCTCAGCCTCCCGACCGCGGCCGGAGGGAACAGGGGAGACACCAGAGTTTTGGTCGGAGACGATAACGTTTCTCGCTGCGGAGCTTCGTCACTTCACAAGACACGGGAAACCTCTGTTTGTCTGGAGGAGCTGCAGCATTTATTTCTGCACAAACGTCCACTGTATATTCACTAGATATTCCTCGAGCTAAACTAACTCTCCTGCAGTGTGTAGTGTGCACGCATGCTTGTGAGAGTGGAGCGAAATAGCGAGAATGAGCGCGGTGTGTGAGTGAAGGCAAGCAGGCAGGCAGGCAGAGGAGCAGAGGAGCAGAGTACAGCAGAGACTCCGGCCCTGGAGACCAAAGCTACGGTCTCCCCCGTGTACTACGACTGCGGCCAACACTGTTTTGCAAGACGGGCTTCACTAGATATAACTTTGCGGTTTTGGTGCTTCCGTGTAGTTTGTGTTGGAGTCTGAGTCTGAACAGCGTAGCAGAGTGATAAAGTACCCGGATCATCCGGCCATAAGTGCAGTAACGTTTCCTTTAACCACCTCAGTCAGGTGGTCAGGCCTCGGTCTCTGTCTCATTCACATGAACAGAGGAAGGGAAATATCTCAACTTTTAGGGCTTAATGATTTAAATAAGGGCTATTCAAGTGTTCACACTGGGAAGTTGATTCACCTCAAAAAAAATGTATCCGCTGATTTATAGACGTCTCTTTCCCCATGAAAGTCTATGGGAAAAAGTATTTTTGGGCCCAATGGCATCACGTAACAGAAAATTTGCTTCAAAGCCCGGCGTTCTTCCTGGGGTCTTGGTCCCGACCAATGGCATCGCTGCGGAAGCGTAGCACCCACCCTCCAGTTCCCCTCCAGGTAAACACTGTTAGGTCTGTCAGCACTGTTGCTGCGTGTGGAGGCAATAGATATGCTCCAAATTTCAAATCGAGAATCTTTAAAAGTATTTTGTTTGAAGTGGCACCTCATTATATTTCTGAGCTCTGAACCTCTGAAGCTCATCTTGAAGTGTGATCAAATGTTTCATTAGCTTTTACGTCAGCCATGGTCTGCAGTTTGTTGGAGGCTACTTTGGTAGCTGTAAACTGTCCTGTTAAACTTCTCTTTGTTCATCTGTCCATTAAATCACTCAGATATGACTCAGAGAAGAATGCACTTAATAGATATGGATATATACAATCTATTCAATGTATATAAATATATTACAATACTATACAACAGTACAAGTAATCAAGAGGACATTCAATACAGGCCAACAGGTGTTGTACTGTTGTGAATGTGTGATCTGTGTGCCTGATCAAGGCATTGCAGAAAAAGAGCGCATCACTGTCAGTGAAACATAGAATATATAGTCCCAAGGTCGGCTTAAACTGAAAGTTGGTTTCTCTCCAACAAGTGTGTCTTTTCATCATTACAATGTCTCCACACTTTCTCTCTGTCAAACAGCCAGACAAGCCAAAGCATCCAGTCCGTGTCCCTGGGAAACTTAAGCTTCCCACTCAGCCAAGGCAACAGGAGACCCTCTGCTTGACAGCCTCGCTGCCAGAGAAACTAATCAGCCACAGGATCCAGGCTGTTCTCAGGGCCAGTTTCACTACAAGAATAATCTGCCTCACAAACGCCAGTTGGGTCCGCAGACCTCGAGTACTCCAGGAGACTCCTCTCTGCCCACCAACTGTCTGCTGTTACCATGTGAGCCAAAGGAAGTGGACCCAGCAGACGCCGGCCAGCTGGATGAAGCAGCAGACATGGAGGTAGTGAATCCATTTGGACGAGTTGATGCTGAGCAATGCTAACTAATCAGCATTTCAGCTCCTCTAACATCAAAGGAAAATCTGTACATCTGTTTTATTCAGTTTTTACTTCATTTTTGACATTTGAATTTGAATTAGCATCGTCTCATCTAAACGCTATAGGCCTGTACGATATTTTCTTCTAGAAGACTTCATCTCAATTCAGTCATTTTATATTAAATCCTTTACATTTTTGCAGAGATGTGAAGGAATAAATTACATCCAAAAAGATGCTAAAGCCAGGAAAGCAGATGTCATCGAAGTTAGAGGGAACACAATCTCTGAATATCAATTATTCAGCTATTAAAAGTAAATATACATAGATGGGTTTTTAGTGTAATATTGCACTAAATTTGTTGAATATTCCACCTGGTCCTCTCTTCTTTATAACTGCTTTGGTTTCTTGATTAGAGATTGTTCTATTACACCCACAACAGCAAAAAGAAGTATGATGAATTGAAGGTTATTAAACCAGTAAATGTATGATTAATGCAGCCATTGATGACAAAGTATGAAAACGTTTTTTTTAATTCCCCAAACTACGGGCACATTAATAGATTTTACGACCAATCTAATCAAGCCAGCTGTAATTAAAGATGACAGAATTAAATTGGAGGATACAATTCTGCAAAAAGCTGTCTCTGATATCATCTCATCATATCATTTACTTTGAGGCAAATTCAATGTGTAAAACATTTTCTTCTTTAGAAAATGGACACTTTTGTCAAACAAAATGGTGCTCACATATCAGTTTTCATCCTTTCATCCAGCTAAAGCAGCTAAATTGAATTCAGACATCATGTTTGTAAAGCAAGTCTATGGGTCACACTTGATCGGAGCACCAAGAATGCTGAGTGTTTACTAAAAGCACAGGGAGAAAAACATTTTGGAAATAACTGAATTATTTCAATAGCAACAAAAGGCTCAAGCATGTGTGCTTAGACTGGTAAAGTGCGAAGAAAGAGAAGCTGAAAAATCAAGAATTTGTTGAATGCATGTATCCTTTGAATGCTAAAAAGAAACATAATCATCAAACCTGAAGCACAGAATTATTAAAGGAACAATATGTATACTGACAGCTAGCGATTTAAAATGGGTAACAGCAGTCCAAATTCAAAACACTGGAGCCGTGGCCCGTCTGCTGTGTGTCTCAAATACTCGCTGCCTTGATAACCCAGCGCCACACGGACCACAGACAGATGTGACGAGGCTTTCAGGTTGAGTAGAATCTAACGTTAATGTTATCCTTGCTTCCATGACTGCAAAAGGCTGTGTTTGCGTACCAAGTTGGCAACGGGGTGTTGAAATGGGCAGTGGACGTGATCACAAAACAAAAACAGATGTTCCGGACCAGAATGGAAATTTCAAAGGAGAACATACTGGCTGTAGCATTGTTGTCAATTTAACATGTTTCCTTAATCTCTGATTCATGACATATCATAGTCATTTTATGATTTATTACAGTAAATATATCACATATTGGTCCTTTAAATTGAATGTGGAATGAATTTACAGACCAGTTTCCCCATTTTATGTGACCAAATGAGTCCAGGCTCAAATAAATCTACACAGAAGAACTAAATTGTGTCAACAAAAGGCAATTTCTGTCCGTCACATAAAATAAAGTATTTAGTGTTTTGCCAGTTCTCGAGGTATTTGTGGTAGAGATCATCACTATCTTCACTCCAAACACATTTTGCTTGAAATGTCTAGTGTTATAGCCTGCTATTTATATTGTCTGTCCTGGAAGAGAAAACTCTCCTCTGTTTATTATCTTCAATAATACCAATAAACTTTAGGGCTTCTTTATTTTTTTCTTGTTAAAGGTTTTTTTGTGAGTTTTTTCGAGGGTCTATTATATACAGATTGTAAAGCCCTCTGAGACATATGAAATTAAATCGACCTGATTTGACTTTGTACCTTTGAATTCAGAGATCAACAGTCTAAAAAAAATCAAGCAACAGTTTGATCAAATCAAAATGTATGTTCTGTTGCAGTTCTAGGTTTCTCTGGACAGAGGGCGCTGTTAGATCAGATTTAAAAACAAAAACAAGCTGCTGCCTCTCCTAATAAAATCTCTTTTTATAACGAAAAGGAGGTGAGATGCTGAATGAAATGCACGGTCAGCATGCAAGGTATCAGCAGCTAACCAAGAGGAGGCTGTGTGAGTCACGCTCAGAACATCATGTACTTTATTGACTCCATCACAGTGTTGTGGAAGAAGTGACAGCACACACACACACACTCATACACACATAAGTTATTCCATTAAAATGACCAGCCAATATTTAAAACAGCAGCAGCAGCATCAGTCTATTGAACCAGTGCAGTGTATGTGTATGAGGAAGAGAGAGATGCAAGATTAAAATTCATCTGGATGGCAACACACTCCTCTCATGTAATTAGCCTAAAAGCCTTTTCATCAGGCTTGGAACAACACATGTACACGCACACACACACACACACACTAATGGACACCACCAGAGTATGCTTATACCCACGAAAATTCTACATTCACCTCTTAACACTACTGGAAGAGGCATCTGCGTGATGGCACCGTTGCCTTGGTGTGTGTTTACGTGTTGGTATGAGTTATTTATATGCTAATGAACCTGGAAGGGCATGTTGAGCGGTGTGTGTGTGTGTGTGTGTGTGTGTGAAAAAAGAAGGCAGATGGTGGAGGAGAACCTTGAAGATGTATGTATGTTGCCTTGCTGTTAAAAGTCGTAACAACACGAATGCAGCTCCATCCTGAACTATGTTTACCCCCCCTCATCCTCTTCCCTGTTATTCCCACTTTACTCTGATGAAATACTGTTATTCAGGCACACACTGTCTGGATGCCTGTCTGACTTGAGGTACTTTGGCACCAAACACACCTTTTGTACCTGACTGAAATGCCAAATGCAGCTGTTAGCGGTGATTGACAGGCCCACACTCCAGTCAGCGCAACATGCTTCTCTTCTTCCGTCTCTAATGGCAGAGCTGCTCGCGCTGCTCTGTGTCAGAGAGATGAGACCCAGTGGGCTGAGTGGCAGTCGGTTTAGAGGATTTGCAACTTTTGTTGTGTGTGTGTGAATTTGACTGCTTTTGCGATGAAAAAGGACAATTCAGGTTTATTACAACCTGGCTCTTATTGTCGTAGTAGCCAGCATTCCCATCGGTAATAATAACACTGTACACACCAAGTTAAAGCGGCTGTAATCAACATTTTATGATAATAAAATAGATCAAGTTCAAGATCAAATTACTATGTGTAGTGTGAAATGGATCACTCATAGTGTAGTGCCCTCATTTTAAAGGCTTTCAGCTCATTGTTTTGGTTTTACTGCCCACAACTGTTTAGGTTTACGCTACATGTCCACCACATCCGATGAGGACGTTAAGGGACGCGCTGCTCCACTCAACTGGCCGTTCAAGCGGTGACCTACACTATCGTTGAATGCACCCGATTGGTCCCAAGTTCTCTGCTCGCCGTTTCAAACAGGAAACATCATCATCTGCGCTTAAACTTTCTGTTATTCTGTCTAAACAATCCACCAAAATCTACTTCTGAAAACATTTTAGGTGAGAAATAGTTGAGATTTTTCAACTTTATGCAAATGCAGACCCTCTCCAACTCATGAATGAAAAGCGTTGAGATGCCCTGTTTCACTGGATCTGGTGGAAATGCCTAGTTTCTGACTGCAGCAGGCGGCTGTATACTATTACTGACTCCCGAGCAGTGAGGAAACACTATTACCAATATTTCCGGTGCACTTACTCTTCTGCCCTCACTACACACGAAGGTGTAGAGCTATGCAGCGAAACACATTTCCAATAAAAGAGAAGGGATTGGCCTTTGAAGTCTTTACTGGGAGCAAACAGTGAAACAGCGGAAAACAGAATTGGATGCAACACCAATACCAATGGAAGTAGACTAGCTGTCATTAGTTACACTACCTTTCATGGTGGATAGAAACAAACTAACATGCTTATTGACACATCCAGCAGTTACAGAGCAACATTATCATTTATTTGGAGTCATTTTTCTGTCCACCAGGCAAATGTAAGTTCAATATTCACTCTCTTTAAGCTCTGTTTGTCTCTACCAACTCCTGATGGAATTATCTGGCTCTTCAGCTGCTAAACGCTCCACTATGTTCACCAGATAGTTGCAAACGCTGTCTGTCTGTCTGTTTAGTGCTGAGCAGGCAGTGTACAGTGGGTTTTTAGAGCTTTTTTAGAGCTTTTTTTCCCAAAACAGCTGCCTGCTGCTGAGAGAGTTGTGAGTGAACCAAAACAGTGAAGTTGAGGGCCAGACAACAATGTGCTGAAAATCGCTTTAAAGCAAACAAAGGAGCTGCAGATTCTCTGTAAGTTCATGACTACAAGCATCCCCTTTCACATTTTCACTGTTTTCACATTGCCATTTGATTGGTTGTTTTAATAAAAATATTGATTACATCAGCTTTAAAGGCCAGTGTCTAACAATTAAGGGGATCTATTGGCAGAAATTTATATTTATATATTATTATTATATAATTTATTTATAAGTATGTTTTCTTTAGTGTATAATCACCTGATAATAAGAATCTCAGGAAATGTTACACACTGTTCCTTTAAAACTTGCTAAACTGCTGACATGTTTACAACCTGTCTGATGAGACTGTGAACCAGTGTATAAGTTGACCTGACATGGACCTCTAGCAGCCGTGGGAATTATGACTCATGTCTGTCAGGAACAAAGGCAGAAGTAACGTGATGTTATGGCGCCACAAAATCTTAAAGGAAAGAGGTCAGGATGGAGGGTTGGCTTGGCAAAGTGTGGCTTTCAAGTCTTTTAACCATTACCACAATCATTTCCTCACCTTAACCAAGTAGTTTTTGTGCCTTAAGATAACATTGAAAGTAGGGGTAGCGGGGCGCTGCTGTAAGTCACCTGGTAGAGCAGGCGCCCCATATACGAAGGCTGAATCCTTATCACAGCGGCCTGGGTTTCAAATCCGACCTGTGGCCCTTTGCTGTATGTCATCCCCTCTCTCTCTCTCTCCCCCTTTCAATAATATCTCTATCTCTATCACTATCAATAAAGTAGCAGATCAGTTTTGGAAGGCAACGAGAAACGATGTTGTTTCGCTATTAGGAGCATCATATCAGAAAATGCTCACTTTTAAAGGGGATGACATACAACTTATTTGGTCATTTAATTTGGAAGACTTGATTGTGCAATTTTACAATGTTCCCAGATGTCAGCAATTAGTTTGGAGTGTCAAGTTTGATCATATCTGATAAAAATAGCGAGCAAACTTACTAAAATGAGATCGAAATTGTAATAAAACTGAGTAATCCTGTCTCCCATACCCATTAGGAAAAAAACGTAATGTCTAATGAAATGATGTCTGACTGAGAGTAGAGGTTTGATTCAGTACGGAAATGATTACTCCATTAATTGGTTAGTCAGTCGACAGAAAATGAATTAATTCTGACAATTTTTCTAAATCTAAACATTCATTAGTTCAAGCTTCTCAAATGTGAGGATTTCCTGCATTTCTCTGTTTTATTTAGCTGTAAACTGAACATCTTTGAGTTTTGGACAGTTGGTTGGACAAATCAAGCAATCTGAAGACGCAACGGTCATTTTTCTTAATTTAATTATTAATTGATGAATCTGCAAATAAAAATTGCAGATACATGGCTTCATTTTAGACAGTAAAATCTCACTCATTCACGCCCGTTGTTGATCACTGCACTGATGATGTGTGTTAGTTGATATTATATGTAATGAGCCAAACATCCAAAGTAAACCATGAATACTTTTCCAGGTGTGGGTCCATTGATTGCCCACAGTGGATCCAAGGCTCTGGCTGGCTCCTCGCATTAATACATGTGAACGCTGCATTTCAGCACCTCGCCACCCACCAGTTTTTCCCTGTCTGCGGGCCAGCACTTCCCATTTTACACTTGAAGCATTTAGCTGGCACTCTTATTCAGAGTGAATTGGCCTGGATGGAACAGTAGACTGAGCTTCAGTTCTTGTATGACTGAAATAATAAGCAAGTTAAAATCAGGAATGCAAGGTCAGAGCCTTGCACTGTTACCATGACATTTTCTTTGCGGCTCTACTGCAGTCGTGTAAAGGGTAAAGTGCTCAGAGAAAAAACACAGGGGATTTGCTAAAGAAAGTCAATGAAAGAGGAGAACAAAGAAAATGTGATTCGGTGGGGAGATGGTGATGTCAAGTGTTTGTTAGGAAATTGCATTTAATGGAATTAGAAAGTCACTTTGCAGATCTGACTGGTGAGAGAAGATAGTTCTTCCTCTATTAGGGAGTCAGTGAAAGAAAAGACTGGATGGAGTGGATTGATTAACAGGCCGGAACTCGAAAAAGGAGCTTAGGAAAGCAGAAAAGCCTAATTTTCCCCACTGCTTAAGATGGCAAACAGCAGTGTGAGATAGGGGACAAAAAGTGAAAGCAAAGCCTCCCATAGAGCTAGATACTAAAAAGCCCCTATACACACCGCATGGTACACTCACACAGGTGTTTTTCCACTGAATTTGTCCTTTTCAGGACTGTAGACATGTTTGAAATCTCCATCCCTCTCTTGTTAGTATAGTTGCACCTGTTAAGGTATGACAATGTCCACTTTCGTCATTCTGAAGGCCTCAGTATGCGGCCAAATAAACTAGGTCATACAAAGAGTTTATACCTTTTCTGAATGGCCATACTGGATGGTGAATGATGTGTTTTATAGTCTGCATGTGATGTACAAATTGGGATACCAGCACACACTTTTCAGACAGTCCCTCTCTTTTTTTCGAAGACATTCATGGTGTTACAATCAATTGTACAGACACAAAGCGACAGAAAAAAGTTGTGTGAAAACCTGACCGATCACTGCGTACAGTGGCCATGATTGTCTGCTTTGAAAAGTTTAAAAAAATGTTAGAAGCAGCCCCCTGATTCCACAAATGAAAAGGGGGTTTCAGAAAGTTAGACGACCAAACAATCACTTTGTTTGACGCAGACTGCGGCCTATATATAGACCTATTTCACTTCAGACATTTAAAGCTCCAAGGGTCTGGCGGTATCTAGCCGTGAGGTGAAGAGATTGCAACCAACTGAAGCCTGTCCCGTGTGCCGGTGGCTGAGGCAAAAACGCAAATGGCCCTCTCTAGAGCCAGTTGGAGCAGAGCCAGTGCGTAGAGTGTGTGTGTGTGTACATGGGAAATGAGTGGTGAAACAAGAGAGAGAGAGTGGCGGCGACAGGAACGAATAACGTTATCGACTCCGGCCCAAGCAGGACAAGTTAACAGTGTTTGGTTTGTCCGTTCTATGCTACTGTAGAAACATGGTGGTGCAACATGGCGGACTCCGTGGAGAGGGGACCCACTCCCTATGTAGATATAAATGGCTCATTCTAAGGTAACGAAAACACAATTCTTATTATCAGGTGATTACACACTAAAGAAAACATACTTATTAATATCATATTCTATTTCTGCCAATAGATTCCCCTTATTGTTACACACTGGTCCTTTAAAACTGGTCAAACACAGGTGTAACCAGTACCAATAATGTTGTCTGCACTTCATTCCAGAGCCCTGGTATAGACATTTTTCACAGCAAACATTTTGGCATGTCATAGCAGGAAAAGCGCAGCTGTAGCTCCAGTAATTGATGAAAATCAAAACAGCTAAAATCCTTTTAGGTGAGCCTCTGGTAGTGTGCATACTGGTTTTGCTTACTGGGGTACTTGGTGCCTGGATACAGCCATCATTAACCAAATTTGTTTGCTTTACCTGCTGTGACAAGTCAAAATGTCTTGTAACCGCCTTGGGTTATTTCAGTAATGTCCAAAGGATATTTTCTTTATTTACCATGCTTATAGTTATTTGAGCTGTAATGAAGTAATGCAAGTGTTTACAATGAGTGTATTGTAATTGACTGATGGCACTGAGTGCAGATTAAATAGTTTGTATGAACGGTGGATTTATTTGTATTTTCTTTTATAAACCTTTTATTGACAAATAGCAAAGTGAACATAGAACAAATACAAAAACAGATAATGCCGGGGGATCAGAGCACTGAGAGAAAACATAAATCAATTCATACAAATGTTATACAGGGCACATAGATTTATGGTTTTGATAGCCTTTCTATTTTTAGAATATAAGATTGAAGCCATGCATTGTTTGAGTTAATTTTCAAAGATGTTTATGATTGGAAAATTTTGATTTATGAATATGAGATTTTGCAATATCAAAATAATAATATAATATTGATTTGCTTTTGTAGAAAGGTAAGAAAAGAAGCCAAACAATATATTTTCATAGGAGAGGGAAAATTCTGAATCAATGTATTGGCAAACAAACGTGCAAATGTGTTGCCAAAAATACAAGAGTGGGGACAAGACCAAAATAGGTGACATAAATCTTTTGGAACCAGTTGACAAAATGAGCAGTCCACTACAACGTCCTGTGTAGAAATACCTTGGAGGGATAAAAGTGATGAATCATCTTAAAAGTCACTTCCTTAACCTTATTTAAAATCAGATATTTAGAAGGTAGGCATCATATTTCTTCCAGTCCAGGTCTGATGTAAGGTTATTTCAGTAGGAAACAGCATTTGGAACAGAGAGACCATTTCTTTTTAAAATAAAGCACGTACTGTATATCACAGTTATTATTGTTCATTTTAGAGAGGAAACAGATCCAGCCAACACCAGTAACAACAAGTTCCAGTGGTAGTAAAGTCAATTCAGATACTGAGTTTAATAAAAAGCATAACAACACCAGAAGGGATTGCGTCAAAAAGTGAAAACATATTCTCTTGGTGGTGTAGGGAAACCATACTTAAAGGTCCCATATTGTAAAAAGTGAGATTTTCATGTCTTTTATATTATAAAGCAGGTTTAAGTGCTGTATAAATAATGTTAAACTATCAGAACGCTCAACATACGGAGAAATACATACAGCCCGTATTCAGAAATTGTGCGTTTGAAACAAGCCGTTAGGATTTCTGTTCATTTGTGATGTCACAAATATACAATATTTAGACCCTTGACACAATTTTAAACGTAAACCTTCTAAATGTGTCCCAGTTTATTTCCTGTTGCAGTGTATGTAAATAACATCAGCTGACAGGAAGTACACATGGACCCAAGCTGTTGCCTAGCAACGCAATTCTGTTGCAATTCCGTCAAAATGCGCCAAAACAGAGCGTTTTAGACAGAGGGTAAATACAGGCATATTCAAGCTGACAGTATGAGGAAAATAAAGTGTTTTTTTTAACATTACAGCATGTAAACATGTTCTAGTAGAAACAAAAAATACAAGTATGAACCTGAAAATGAGCTTAATATGGGACCTTTAAGTACGACATTAAGGTACCACTATAACTTTGGTTAAGTTGGTGAACCAGATACATTCCATGGTCAAACCAGTTTTCCAAGTAAATAAAAATGTGTGTTTATATAATATGTCTCTATATTGTTCCAGATGTAATGTGGATTTAGTTGTATGGTGTGAAGTAGCATGCTGATTTTAGTCACGCTCTATGGTCATGCATACTGACATGCTGTTTGTTTACATTCAATTGTAATTACTTTTGATTGGTCAGTCAAGACGCAACGTCAAGTTCTCTAGTCACTGATTGGCTGAGGGCGCTCTGGGGGCGGGGCGCTACTCGCTCGGACGTCCTTCAGCGTGAGGAAGATGACAGCAAGGAGGGTTAACAATTTAACTAGTTTGGAAAAGAGTTATTATAATAGTTGTGGATACTATGAGCTGCAGTCGCTGCTATCGTAAATTGAACTGTTGGTGGGTGAGTTTTTTCAATTCTGTTGGCTGGTTAGTAGCCTTTATATTTGTGGTCCAACTTACAGCTTGTATTAGTTGAATTGCCTCCTTTTTGGTTTTGTTTACTAGCTAATTAAATGTGGGCCCTCAGATTATCTAGTGCACTTAATATTTATTTATTTAGATAAGTGAATACATATGTGATTAAAGTGCATTTTATGCAGGGTTACAGTAGCTTTACCCTTATATATTTAGTTAGCTGTTGGAATATTTGTGTCACTTGAGTATAAGTAAGGTATTTGACGAATGTGAATTGTTGATTGTCGAATATTTAAGACATTTTGAGTATTACTGACATTTAAAGGTGGTAATGTGAAGCTAGTACCTATCTAAAGGGACTGTTTGTAACTTCTTACACGTATAAATCAATCCTGGTCGGTGTCCCATGTGCGCTCGCTTGTGGCTACTCTGTTCAGACTCAGACTCCAACACAAACTACACGGAAGCACCAAAACTGCAAAGTTATATCTAGTGAAGCCCGTCTTGCAAAACAGTGTTGGCCGCGGTTGGAGGACGCGGGGGAGACCGTAGCTTTGGTCTCCAGGACCGGAGTCTCTGCTGTACTCTGCTCCTCTGCTCCTCTGCCTGCCTGCTTGCCTTCACTCACACAACGTGCTCGTTCTCGCTATTTCGCTCCACCTCACGTGCATGCACACACACTACACACTGCAGAAGAGTTAGTTTAGCTCTGAGAATATCTAGTAAATGTACAGTGCACGTTTGTGCAGAAATAACTGCTGCAGCTCTTCCAGACCAACAGAGGTTTTCAGTGTCTTGTGAAGTGACAGGGCTCCGCAGCGAGAAACATTATCGTCTCCGACCAAAACTCCGGTGTCTCCCCTGTTCCCTCCGGCCGCGGTCGGGAGGCTGAGGCAGGAAAAGCCAACACTAGGATCAGCATTGATTCATGGAGAGACCTTCGTCTGGTCAGCTAACATTACTGCCAAGCAGCTGAAATATAGAGTGATATTGTGGTTTTAGCTGACGTGTGTCGCCTCACTGTTTTGAGCGATGTTCGTTCATGTCTATTTAGAGCGAGCACAAGCGCGAGCCCGACGCTGACTTTCGTTGACTTAACGGCCACAGGTGCCGCTGTTGACAAGCATTTCTGAATCTTACAAACAGTCCCTTTAAAAATGCCCAGATGTTGGTACTAAAGTGTATCTTTTAAGGTCTAGTTGGTATAGGGAGGAACGACAAGGGACATTTTTAACCCTAAACTTTGCCTTTATTATTTTCCTCTCATCATTTGGATTAACTTTAATTAAATAATATTCCCTTTTGGAACAAGCGCATTGTTTTATGTGCTACTTGGGTAAGTGAAGTTGAGGGGCATTAATGCTGCTTCACTACCAGAAACTAAACTTAAACACATGATTAAAAATTACCAAAGAAGTATTGTAGTCTTTGAGCTTCTCAGAAGCTAAGAGAAATAGATAACAAAGAAAATAATGTAAAAACAACAATGTAGAGGAGAATTCAGGCATCTCTTTTGTATTATTTGGCCCACCCAAAAAATACAGCAACAGTTTTTGTTTTAGAAAGTAAGCATGTTGACTTTCTCAGGGAGAATCTGAGATCTCTCCTTACTGAATTTGTCCCCAGCTGTGGAGAACACTCTGATGGTGTTAAGGAGGCCTGAACACAGAGGTGGTGGAGAGCTGTGAGAGAAGACGAAGAGTGTCCACCACCAGAGGGCAAGATCTTCTCAGGTAGGGATAGGAGGGAGGCCTCTGTTGACTAACACTCTTCAACTTTTCATGGATGATTGGTGCAGTGTTTTGCTGTAGAATGAGGGTGCTTTCACACATAACCCGTTTGGTTCAGTTAAAACGAACTGAGGTCTGTTTGCCCGGTTAGTACGTTTTGTTTGGGCTGGTGTGAAAGCTGTCAATTGAACCCTGGTGCAGACCAAACAACCGAACTACCTCTGGTGCGGTTCTTTTTTTGTGTGTCAAAGCAAACAAACCAACCAACAACAGGATTTTATGAGAGCAAATATGGGATTTTAGCTTGATTTCAAAAGCTAAACTACTAATAAATCCATCTGCTGATCGTGAATCATCTTAAAGTGCAGCCGATTTACAGTGTAATAATAATTCTTATAATTTGTGATGAGTTACTGTCAGTCTGTATAACTTCATGTTTAATCCTCTGGTCCGTTTGTAAAAAGTCAGTGTGAACAGAAACCGGACGAGAACTAAAATGCAACAATATATAATTTTTTTCCCTTGGTCTGGACCAAATGAACCGAACTTCAGGTGTGAAAGCATCCTGAGGCTCCTCCTCAGCTCTCGGTGTTCTTTTTCGAAGAGTTTTTTCAAATGCACAGACTCTGGTTTCCTTGGAAACGGGAAGATGAAATATCAAATTTACCATATTATTGTATATCCAGGCTTATTTCTTTTTAGTTTGAACAAGGGCTTGCACAATTAATCGAATATTAATCGCGATCACGATTTTGGCTTCCACCAATTACATGGTCGACTGCGATATTGATGTTTAAAATGCTTTATTCATAGAAAACTCTGCTGCATATTAAATTAAGCGTTCAACAGCCAGCCACTAGGGGGCGATGTTTGGTTTCATTATTGGGGAGCTTCATGCCGCTGCTCGCCCACCCTACAGCGACCGCCTTTTCAAAACTTTCCTGAATGTTGCGCCTGCGGCCCAGAGTAGAAGAGTAATATATTCTATATTACTCGTTTTGCCTGTCTGCTCTCTGTTACTGAATTCAGGTGAAGAAGAACCTTATTTTAAGTCTTATTTTGATGCAAAGATGTGTACATTAGCAGACATGCAGCACAATATGGGAGTAAAGCAGTGCTCTGTTTATTTAAATGTGAAAGTGCATTACAAATATGTTGTCCCTAAAATCAATAAATAATTGTGATAAATAATTGTGATCTCAATATTGCTCAACATAATCCTGATTATCAGTTTTGCCATAACTGTGCAAACCTAGTTAGTAAACATAGCATAGGTATCATAAAAGTATGTCTAAAACGTCTTCCTCTTCATCCTCTTCCCCATCCTGAGCCTCATCACATCATCAGCCTTCTGTGACAGCTGAGAGGGAGAGTACCTTATTATTGTTGCTATGTACATCATTACATTCAAAATGAAAATACACCTTGTAATAAATAGAACTCACATTTTAATGACTGTTACTTCACTCACTGCTGGTCGTAGCCAGACTTCATGATTTTTCACATTACCTTTGAGTCTAGGCTCCATTATAGTGGCCTCCTCGAGAAATGCCATCATAACATCGTCCTGTACACAAGAAAATAATTAAACAATAACCTCACAGTAAGGGTCACTCATTTATTAGGGAAAAACAGCCCTCTTTATATGAATTGGGACTAGGAAGTGTATTTTGTTTGTTTGTTTAGTTTTTTTGGACCTGATAACGTTTAGATAGGTCACCCCAGACCTTTTCTTTAATGGTGGCCACAAACTGAATCTTCCTCTTGAATCCTGGAGTGCTCCTCCGGCCTTTGAAGGAGAGGCAGAATCTGGCCACATGCAGCAGGTCGGTCGCTTGACACGCACCGGCTGGATGTGAACAGAATGATGAACTCCTCAGCCTTCCTGAAGTCATCGTCTGTGACCTTTTCAAGTCTGAGATGAAATCATTAAAATATTATAATGTATATATTGTACATTAAGTTGCAACATTATTTGTTTTTAATCATAACATGAATTTTCATCATACATTATTATGTTTGCTTAGACTATTCATTAATATCTACTAGTTCTCTATGAATAATGAAATCCAGGTTGCTGGTTACTCCTTTTACACACAACCTTTTACCTTTTTTACATATATTGCATTTAGATGCATGTGAGCCCACACTTTTGAACGTTTTGCCCTGTCAGCTATTACTGGAGAGCAAACACGCAGTTACACAACGTCAAATGTAATTGCCTGGCGCTGGCAGCTTCGTACCATACTAGCCATGTTAAAATGAATTAACAATATCAAATACCGATAGCGGCACAGTTTGCTCAGGAGCTTATCAATATTTCGGTACCGATCATTTAGGAACCGGTACCAATTTATTACCGGTTCTCGATATCCGTCTCTAAACAAAATTGAGGCCATGCACGCACTCGCTCTTTATTTTTCCTGTAAGTAGTCCCCAACTCAATAATACCCCAAAAGTACATAGGAAGATAACATTACTATTGAGTATATAGTAAACAAATGTAGGGTGCTGCTCACAAAGCCTGGTACAGCAGAACAGTGCTACACATTCAAAGGGAATGGAATTCCTGTTGTGAGGAGTCAAACATGCGCCGTGAAAAAAGTCTTGTTAGTACATGTAGTTTGGTGACATCAAATATTTGCCAGAGGTCTCATCAGCCAGAAAAAGTGAGAACATCTGTGTGAGTGTGTGAGGCTTTTTGATTTTAAACTGGTCTTAAAGGTAAGATTTTCAATCAACTGCAGTAGAATTACATATATTACAAATTTGTGAAATGAAAAACAAGTAGGCTAAACTGAGTTATGTCCATATTTGATTGAATCATTGTTGATTCTACGCCATCCACATTTCAATCTTACATTATGGTATTTTTAAGGGATTTTTTCTCTTATTTTATCAGTGAGACGATCTCATGGATAAAATAGCATTAATTTATGAAAAGTATACGAGTTGTGTCATAAATCACTCCTCATATAATAGATTCTCAGTACTTAACTCTGTAGGGCGCAATGAAATGAGATCTTGGACATTTCACGTCAACACTCTCAGGTGTAGGAGGTCACAATTTTCCCAGTTGAAATTTCCAACTTCCGACCCCAAAGTGCGTGGCTGACGTGACAAACTTTGGTAAATGTACACACAATTGACCTCTCAGCAGTGCAGCCTTCACATTTTTTCTCACTTTTTAAACTGTATTTTTGCTCCCCCCCCCCCCAACACAGAATTTGAATAGTGCTACAAAACGTTCAACCCCTGTAGCACCAGTGCTATGTGGAAAACAAGTTAACGTGCAGCCCTGGCCTATGTCGCTCAGAATTTCTTGGCTAAAACAGAAAATTGAGAAGACTATTTTTGTAACCTTCAGGTTGCTGCAGCATGAGCTAACAAGGAGCGAGGTGTGGAGACGCAAGGAGAGGAGAACGCGGATCACAGAGAGGTGAGTAAAAAGGAGATAAAGACGTGGAAAAGGCACATGAGGGAGAGACGGAAGGTGAGATGGACAAATGACATATTTTATTTTCACCTCAGAGAGTGAGAGATGGAACAGCTGGTTCCTCCGACTCACAAAAAGCACATTTCTTCCATTTTTCCATCAGTTATTCAGTTGAGATCATGTTGAGCACAAAGCAAAGAGATCAGGATTTTTTTTGCTTAATGGGTGTATTTGTGACACTGTGGGTGAGCCTGTGTGTTTGATTAGTTCTCACTATGCTCTTCTACCCCGAGATCATCACTGTGTCACTAAAACACTGCTCGCTACACACCCACACACACTCACACACTTTGTCTATGTGAGTGTGTGTTTCTGTAAATGTGTTTGGTAAGTGTGTTGACTTTGCGCCTCCGCTATCTGAAATGGCATCTTCGTTTTCTTACCCTTCATTACTTTGAGCGCGTGTATGTGTGTATGTGCATCGACGTGTATGTCTGTGTGCGTTTTGTCTGTGTGTGTAATGAGGAAAACTGCCATTTGGGAAAACCAATTACCACAGGTAAATAACATAACCCTTCGCTCTAAGATTTAGCCAAACAATGAATTTATAAAGAGGAAAATCCTCCTCTTACACACACACACACACACACACACACACACACACACACACACACATTGCATTGCCTCAAATTCATTCATTACCCTTCCCACAATCTTAAATTTTACCTTGTAAAATTAACCTCAAGTCATATGTCTTTATCTCTTAAATCAGCTTTTTTTCTCCATGAGGATCAGCAAAGATTGTGTGCTGTTCCTCATAAGTCCCCACAAGTTTAGATAAACCCCAACGCATGCTCATTTGCACACATTTCCCCCTGGGACTGAGTGTAATTATGAGTTTGGCCTGGAATGGTGTGATAACTAATAAAACAGAGATTTCTGGGGGAAATAAGGAAGAGAAAATTAAAGTGTTGGAGTGTACAAATCCTAATTAAAATAACGCAGTGTTTATGGTGTGCAGGACACACAGAGAGCGAAGAGGAGGGAGAGCAGGGGATGAAGAAGTATTGGCATTAGAGCAGGGAGGGAGAGGGGAGGGACACAGTGGGTGAGGAGGGAGGGTTATCATATTTTCACAGGAATTTCCTCATTTAAAATCTTCATTAGGCGCTCCCTCACTTTATATTTGTTCTCAGCTCCTCCATCACGCTGCGGCAGCCTCCGGTCCTCAGCTGTGTGGAGCGATATACTCCGCCTCAGTTTGTGTGTGTGTGTGTGTGTGTGTGTGTGTGTGACAGGGAGAGACGGAGCGAGCAAAGCCTTCGTGTCCAAGTACGTGTGCATGCTGGCTCCTGATTATCCTTTGAGTTTATTAATTACAACTCTTTGTCATTCATCCAGGTTCTATCAGTCTCCACACAGAACACTCTTCCCTCTTCTCTACCGTCGTTTTCTTTATTTCCATTACGTTTCTGTCTCCATTTCTCCTCCTCCTCCTCCTCCTCCTCACCCTCCTCCTCCCCCCTCTCTCACGAGAAGAGCAAACACCGGTTTTGCGTCAAATAACAAAAGACTTTTAACGCGTGAACAAATAATTTGCTCTTCTCCACACTCTATCTCTTACAGCTGTCACTCCAGGACGAGCCTGTTGATTTGATCATCTTTTCTTCTCGGTAAATAGGCCTGTCTGGATTTAATCGTTTAACACACATAGGCAGAGGTATAGATCTTAATCTGACTAATCCTGGATTACAACTCGGCTATCAGACGCTGTATGTGAGTGTGTGTTTGTCTGATATTTGAATGAGTGAGTGAGTGAGTGGATCTTTTTGCAGTGCACAAGTCTCTCTTTTTATTCTTTACATTTTTAGTTGCCTAAACTCGACCAAACTTTAAAGGGACAGTGTAAAGCATTTAGGGAGATATATTGGCAGAAATGAAATATAATATTTATAAGTATGTTTTCTAGGGCTGTCAAAGTTAACATGATAATAACACATTAACGCAAATTTGATTTAACACCACTAACTTCTTTAACACATTTGCTTTTAAAGCTAGAGTGAAGATACTGGTTTCTGGACAATATTTGTCATTGTTTTGTGTTGTTAACTGATTTCCAATAATAAATACTGTATATACATACATTTACATAAAGCATGTGTATTTGCCCACTCCCATGTTGATAAGAGTATTAAATACTTGACAAATATCCCGTTAAGGTACATTTTGAACAGATAAGAAATGTGTGATTAATTTTTGATTATCCGCATTTCATTAATGTATAATCACCTGAAAATAAGAATCTTTGTGTTTTCGTTACCTTAGAATGAGCCGTTTATATCTTCATACGGAGTGGGTCCTCTTCATGGAGTCGGCCACCATGTTTCTACAGTGGCCCAGAACGGTCAAACCAAACACTGGCTCTAGATAGGGCCATTCACATTTTCGCGTCAGCCACCGTAGTTCTTCTACACGCTTGGCACATGGGGGAAGTTTCAGTTGGTTGCAATCTGCAACCTCACTGCTAGATGCCGCCAAACCCTACACACTGCCCCTTTGAGCCTTGAGTTAGCAGATGCTTTGTAATCGGACCGATTAACAACCTATTTAGTCTTGAAGAATAAGGACTTTTCAGAGAGATTTTGCAAGTGAAAGGGAAAATTAAAATTATACAAATATAAACTGAAAACAAACCTAAACAAACAATGTGTTTGTTATTGAATATTTTTAATCCTGCTTTGTTTACATTCATGTTTACTTGCTAGCAGTGTGCCTCCTCCTTTCCTCTGTTGGTGTATTGCTGCACTTCTTTGCACATTACCGCTACCAACTGACGATTAGCAAAATAACATTAAATCAGCGTTGCCTCTGCACGTGTGTGATACAAACAAAACGGAGAACCAGTCATGAAAAGATTCCTCCGTTGTGTTACTACTGGTCAAAAACCACAGGTTACCTTTTTATGGGCTGTCTACTGCAAACCCAGACAGGTGAGTAGGAAAGTGAACTCATGCAGAAGAAAGTTTGAATTCCTAGAAGTTGTCAGCAGTATTGAAAATGTTTCTGTAATAGACATCCGTCAGGCATCAGGCACTCAAGCTATCTTTATACTAAAGCCTCAGGCTGCAGCAACCAACTAAAAGTCATTCAAGTCAGTTACAACACACCATTAATAATTGATCATACATCCCTAAAATAAGACAAACATAACATCTGAAGATGTTTCTCATTTTATGGATGCTTTTTTTTAATCAATTATTACTGGTCAAAATAATAACAACATGAATCTGTTTTTGTTTCAGTGAATGTTTGACAGAATTTTAGTTAGTTTATTTTATCATTTTCCAGACATAAGAAGCTCTACAGTTCTCAACCACAGTACCTGACATGTATCATACCAATAGCATAAACCAACGTATACTAATTTTTCATACTTACTAGTCTGTTATTCCAAATGACATTTTTCCTAAATAACAGGATTTATGCAAATTTTTATTTGGAGCCCACCGTTAGCCATGAAAGTTGCTCTCACACTCAGCACAGAAAGAACAATGACGAACGAATGTAGCTGACTGATACAGCTGGTCTGTTTGCATGCATGTGATGTGTGTGTGTGTTACTCTCTAAATACTCTGTAATGTGGCAGTATATTTATATGGATGCAATGTGACGGTATTTGTTTTCATTAACAGCTCTGACATTTTCATTTTTGAGAGAGCTGAACATATCACTTTTCACTTTTCCTCTCTGACAGCCCAATATTCCACTTTGATAACACTTTTAAGAGTGTTCATTGTGTGCATAGTTGAGGTATTCAGTGTATGTGTGTGCGCATGTTTGTGTGGAACTGTGTGCCACATATAAACACATGTATGACCTCTTTCCCCTGTCTGCTCCACACAGGCTTCAGCTTTCCTGCATGACTGAACAGACACAATGTAGCTGTCCGGGTAACCCGCGACAACCAAAACACACCCGTCCCTGACCCACATGTCTGTTATTGGTGTCTGTCGCCAAACGGACTACACACACACACACACACACACACACACACACACATGCATGTGCATCTAAGACAGAGATGTCAGTGATGGGAACTTCAAACATGTGAGAACCGAGAGAGACAGAATTGCATTTTTTCATTCATTTGTGAGTAAAATACATTATATTCAAGAAATTAAATGACCATGAAACAGCCACTTATGACCCTTAACTTGAAGTCGGTGTGTTCTGGAGTAAAATGACTAAAACTGCAAACAAAGAGCCTCTTTACACACATCTTTATGCCTGTCACACGCTTTAGGATCATCAGGTTGATCTTGAACCCAATTTGCCTCCTGATAATCACACAAGCGACCCAGTTTCAGGCTGGTCTTAAATGATTATCTTGTCCGATAATCTCAACTCTGCAGACGTGCATGCAGGCCAGTCGTGACCACCCACAATTCAAATTGTACTTATTAAGTAGAATATTTACAACTTGTGCTATGAGAGTAATACCAGCTGTCTCACATGAAGTAAATCCTTGATGTTATGTGTGAAAGACTGATAGTGTTTCCCCAAAGGGACATGCACATCAATGTGTGCGTTGTTGTTAACAAACAAGGTTTCTTCATATCGTATCATCTTCATCAGCCGATGTCCAGTCGTCATGGAATTGTAGATCTTAAAATTTCCATTTTTGTTCAGATGACACCTGAGAAACTCCTCCACCTGTTAAAGATTATGTGTTATGACCAAGAGTTACTAAATAGACGCTGTTGTGAGATTGTTTTCTCAACTTGTACTGTCATTTGTTAATTACATGTATATTATACATTATAAGGAAAGTATGCCCAGTCTTCACCCATGTAAATATCTCATCAAATTTACTTAAGCCTGCAATAACAGATTTCTTTTAATGGACACTTTTAAGGCAACTCGGGGGCGGCAGAAGCAAGTTGTAAAAATGACATTGACACATCAGCACCATCGTCTGTATAGATGGATGGATGACGTGTCTCTACTTCCTCTTACTGTACAAATGTGAAGCCAAAATACCCAGAATACGGGAGCTGCCACCTTGAGATTTTGACGTCATTTGTAGCCAGAGTCTGTGCAGTAGTGATTGGGGGTGCTGGAGCCGTGGTATCGAGGTCCCGCCCACACACCCGCTTGAGCCAATCATGAGCCGAGCACGGCTGCAGCTTGGTAGCGTAAGCCACCTAGCCGCTACGTTAGCACCACGGTAGCTGTTTAGCTAGAAAGACACAACAATTTTAGTTCTTTATTTTGTGCATATACTGTAATAAAATAAAACAAAAGAAAAGACATATTTATTTATTTATTTATTTATTTATTTAAAAAGGATCCCCATTAGCTGATACCAATGGCACCAGCTAGTCTTCCTGGGGTCCGAAATCATGTACATTAATTTATCACATACATGCTATATACAACATCACATTTGTGTTACACCAATAACACTCAAATTTTCAAACATATATAAATTTCAAATTCGTACACAATCTTCCACAATTTTTGTTTAGCCTCAAGGCCCATCATCTGGGAAAAGGAACAAAGAAAACAAAGAAACACCACACATGACCAACACTGGACTATCGATCAGCTATTTAAGTAATGTATTCTTAGATGATATTTGAATGAGGATTTGTTGGAGGATTGACGGATGTGAAGAGGGCAGCTATTCCAGTGAGTGATGGCACGGTAAATGACCGTCTTTTTTAAGGCATTAGATTTTGGGTGAGGTAACATGATTTGGCCATCACCTGCTGTTCTAGTGAAATGACTGTGAACGTCCCTGCATCTGGTAATTTGACTGTATAAAAACTTGGGTTTAGTAGAATAAATGCTGTTACTAAAGAATGTTGCTGTGCTTAAGGCAAGTCTTTTCTCTACTTGTAACCATGACAGTTTATGATGCATGCTGTCTGTGTTCGTTCTCATGGGGCAGTGTAACACAAGACATATACAATAACATAAATAAATGCACAGGTGGTTTGAAAGAAAAACCCTGAGGGCTTGTAAAAGGAACCCACATTGAAATTAAAAACACCTGTATTACAATTTACAAACAGACTAAATATTTTTAAAGTATCTAAAAGAAAGAAGAGAATACTATTTCCTAACAAGAAACGCTAGAGATAAAACGACAGGAAGGAAAAAAAAACAACTAACCATGATATCTCTGTAACCATATTTATGATCAAATCGACACGTGTTCTATTACACAGACTGGTGACGGTTATGGAAAGTTAAAGTTACATCTCTCTCGGACAATTCCCGAGCCTCCGGCTGTGACTACTTCACTCAGAGCAGCTGTCAATCATGACGTCTCACCCCCTTTTTATACCATCAAATAAGAAACATGAACACTTGAACATACAACAGCGTGATAAGAACTACCTAAAATGACAGAAACTGTTTTTTGGAAAAATGTATTTGACGTGTACTTTGACTTTTTAGTTTGGCCCATGTCCCCTCCACTAACATGGAGGGGACAGGCTTTATGACCTGTACTGCAACCAGCCACCAGGGGGCGATTTAGATGTTTTGGCTTCACTTTTGGGAAGCTGTCATGTCGTCCATCTTTATATACAATCTATGATCAGCACCTTTTAAGCTGATGCAGTGAACTTTTTAGCAAACACTTGCTTATTTACACATCCAGCAGTTATGGAGCAACGGTATTCATTTGAATCGTGTCTCTGGCCACAATATTCAGTCTGTTCAACAGCTATTCACCGACTGTGTCTGCTGTCTGGTGCTGAGCAGGTAGGGAGCAGAGGGTTTTTAGAGCTTTTTCACCCAAAACAGCTGCGTGCTGCCGCGGCAGAAACGTTGCTATGATAGCACTTTTAAGGTGCCCTGTGGAGTTTTTTTTGTAAAAAGAAAAAAAAAAGTTGCTAACATTCAGTGTCTTTCACCAAGGTGCATTGTGTGTATCCTTGAAGTCCAACACACATGTTGAGCACATTTCCTTCCTCATCAAACATTTACGAAATTTTTTGAAATATCATAAATCATGCATTGTGTACATCCATGTTTGCTTGCTGGCAGTCTTTTCCTTCCTTGCCTTTGTCGGCACATTATACGTTTCCTTTTGTGTTACTGCTGGCAACCGGTGGCAGGAATGTGTATCACATTGCCATCATGCTCACACGTGTGCACAATACAGAAAAAACGTAAACTCGTAAAAACCTCACTCCATTGCGCTACCAGTGGTCACAAACTTCACAGGATACATTTAAAACACATATTAGTAAATACTAAGGATTTTTTTTCGTTTTATGTTATGGCCAAATCAATCTATTGTCACATATTAATAACAGGCCAACAGGAGAATTTAAAGCTTCTAAGATACAGTTGTTTCACAGTCTGTTTAACATTTGCGATTATGCAGATAGAATTTGCACTCAGGTCACCCCTTAAAATTAATTAGAAATTTTGAATTAGAATTAGAAAATTAATTCTTAAAAGATCAATAGAAAGTGACTCGAGGCAAGACCTCACAAGTTATAAGATGATCACAGCTGTTATCAGTTAATGTGTGATGTTCTGTTTCGCTAATGTATGCTTGAGTATGACTTAAATGGGGCGGCTTTGGCTCAGAGGGTAGAGCAGGTCGTCCACCAATTAGAAGGTCTGGTCACATGTTGAAGTGTCCTTGAGCAAGACACTTAACCCCAAATTGCTCCTGAAGGTTGTGCCATCGGTGTGTGAATGAGTATTTAGATTAGAGGGCAAAGTTGACACCTTGCATGGCAGCCTCTGCCATCGGTGTTTGAATGTGTGTGTTTGAATGGGTGAATGCTGACATGTAGTGTAAAGCGCTTTGAGTGGTCGGAAGACTAGAAAAGCGCTATATAAATGCAAGTCCATTTACCATTTACCATTTAAATGACTGGGAGACAAAAACAGGTTTTGACTGACATTATGTGTCACTTTCTTGACATAAGTTATGATTTACAGAGTCTGCTAGTGTGTGACAGGAGGAATAATGTGTTCTTACCTGTGAATAGATCGAATACGGCTGATGTAGGATTGTGTCTACATGCAGCCGAGTTTAACCAACTACTTTCTTTATACTGATTGTTCCATACAGTTCCTATAAGCACTCTTTTATTATGACCAATGCCCACTCAAATTGTTTTATTTCCTTTTTACTTTATGTAAATTAATAATAAACATTGCATTCACACTTTGTTGTTCCTTAACCCCCTCCGCATGCTGAAGTTGCAAACTATGATATTACGTGCAAATTGGATGTATTTACACATGTATTTTTATATAGGCACTATATTATAATTTACTCTCAGGATGCATTTTAATGGCAAACCTTAAGGGGTAAAATATTTATAATAACATTGGTATTGCCTTGCTGCTGGTAGTTTGCTGATTGGAATTGTGAAAGACTGGAGGCTATGAAATCGTGACTTTGGGTTGAACATTTCTCTTAGCTTTCTTAGACTGTAAAAGTTACTTTGCTATACAAACTATCTGCTGCTGTTATCCACCTGTGTTACCACAGAAAGTTGAGTCAGTTATCTCTCTGCCTCCTGAACATCCTAAAACCTTGATATGTTTTTGTGTGTCTGAAATGATGGCAAAGACAATAGTCAACAAAAGTTCTGATTTAGTTTCCACTGTCCTCTAGGGCTGCGTATTGGTAAGAATTTCACGATACGATACGTATCACGATACAGGGGTAACGATTCAATATATTGCGATACTCTAAGCAAGGCGATATATTGCTTTTAGGAAAACTGGTATAAAGAAACACCATATTGCTTATAAAAGACATTTCTATCTAAAGGTATCTATAATGTCAACTAACATTAGCCACTAGCGATGCACGGGTCAGGGTTTTTTATTACCCGCACCCACCTGACCCGTTATGAGAGCCAATCTGCAATGCTTGACCCACAAAAATATGTGTTAATCAACCAACTGAACCTGACCCGACCCGCAAACCGCCAACTTTATGCATTATAGTGGCACAATAAATGTCAGGACTGAGGTCTGAGACAAGGACAGAAACAAGCGGACTTGAGCGTCCTGGCTAGTGTGTGTGCAACGTGACCTCACAGAGATACATGAAATGACCGCGGCCTCTTGACAGCAGATTATGTGGTGGTGGCACGGAATGTGTTAAAATGACGTTGCCGCCACCACGGCTGGTGTGTGTGTGTGTGTGTGTGTGTGTGTGTTTGACAGAGAGAGAGAGAAGGAGAAGAGAAGGTGGACTATTGCATGCAATGTTTCTGTAAGTCATTAATAACTTACTTGGAATTTTCCACAAAGCTCACCCGAACCCACCCGACCCGCAGGTCAACCCCGCATCACTATTAGTCACCATAAGCTACTGGACATACCAAACCAAGTAACTCTGTAGCAGCAAGTCCCCAGAATGTATGCAACTGATCAACATTGTGTTTTATTTTAGGAAAAATGTTATTCGTTAAAAAAATTACATACTCAAAAAAAAAAAAAAGGACAATGGAGAACGAATGAAAATGTCCTGTTTCTCCTTTTGTATGTGGGAAGACGAGGGCGTTCAAAGTAGGCTGACGTCGGTTAGTCAGTGCCATCAAAAGCAGCACCCTAAAAATCTGGAAAGACAACTCAAGTGAAGAATGGAGAAGCTTTGTTTGATAAAGACTTTGGCATCAACCCTGTTGATTAAAGCCTTCTAAGCAGCCTTGAGACTGGTGGCGACGGATGGCGGCTTAACTGTATATATTGTGCACACATTGTTGGGGTGCACGCTACAAATTTAAAGTTACAGTGAAACTGAAGTTGGAGCGTCTTTAGCTTCAGTCATGTGACGTATTTACGAATGAAACGATCATTTGAGATACTTGAAGTCGAATCTTTTCTTTTCATGCCACTTAGCTGTAAGAACTCTTTATCTTAACGCATACCTCCCTCACTCGTATTGTTAGATAAGGAGGAGGAGGACAAGGGTTAAATTAATAAATTAGACCACAACCACATTCGTTGGAAATGTAAACAAAGTATTTGCCAGCTTAAATATGAACACATACCTCCTACAATGACATTGTTATGCTAGCTACCCACTATGGTCAAGTGTGGTTTATTATGATGGCCGAGGTTTATGTAACCGTTCAAATGAGTCATCAAAAATACTTTGACATTTTACAGCAAGAGAGAGATTTTGTTAGAAAAATACTGATGGACAAGGACACATCATGTAAGATTTCCAGTAGTGAGAGATGGGAAGCACAATCGTGAAAATGAGATCGCTATCTTTTATTTTATCTTGTAGAGAAGCAGTCTGTTGGTCTTTGAGTTTACTCTATGTACATTCAGTTTGCTACAGATGTCGGCCCGCTGTCCGTCTTTCTGTCAGTACGTCTACTCACCACACTCGTGTTTTTCCCTGTTTATGTTTTAATGAGTTAATTAGTGCTGGAACATCGTGATGACTGTTGTCAGGCAGCTTCAGGCTTTATTTGTAAACACCAGCCTGAGGACTCCACAAACCACAAACACACATTCAAATGTACACACGTACACATAAGCATCAAATTAACATTTAGAAAGAAAAATACCAACAAAAACAGGACAAGGGAGCATGGTACTGAGCCAAACTCTTCAAAGACAACTTCTGACAGAATTCTTCATGAGTCAGAATAAAACAGCAAGAAAATGAAGAAAAACAAGAAAACATTATTCTCTCTCTCTCTCTCTCTCCCTCTGTGTGTGTGTGTGTGTGTGTCAGCCCCGGCTCTTCTGTTCACAATGATGTCAACAGTAAATAGCAGAGAGATTATTATTCAATTTTCTGTGATCAGCCACTTAATTATTGAAGCCATATGTTTGTGTACGTGTCTGTGTGTAGCCTATTTTTGTCTGAAGAAGCACTTAAGATTTGGTCTTCTTGGAGTGAACGCTTAGTGTGTGTGTGTGTGTGTGTGGGTGTGTGTGTGTTCCCAACTTATATGTTGTGACCAGCAATTTAATTTGTGAAAGACGCATTAAATGATTAAGAATTGACTGTCATTGGTTATCAAAAATAATATTACAATGTAATTGCTAAATGATATGACTGAACTGTGATGAAACACAGCAATGCTGGTGTTAATATTGACATTTCTTACCAAATTTATACAAATCCGCATTTCATGGTTGAAAATGTACTGGTTTAAATCAGCCCTAATCTTGCAAGGCCAATTCTGAGACAGAGTCGACCGTTTGGGATTAATCTACGTCATGAAATTTCTATATAAAAAAGAATGTTTCTGTCCTCTAATTAGATTCCCCTTCTCGCCTCTTGCCATAGCGTCTGTTGTTTTCACTTTTTCCGTAACCACTGTGGAGCATTAATCACAGCACAAGCCTGTTCTCTCCTTTCTGTGGACTGGAAATGAAGCCATCAGCACATTACAAAATCAATTACGAATCAGCGTTAATGTCTGATTATCTGCCGATAGCAATGTGCTTTCCTACGCTGTGACGAGAGTGTGTGTATGAAGCATTTACTCCTTTAGCAGCTGGCTAGTCAGCTAGTTAACATTAGCTTGGTAATTCTACCATACTTTCATGCTAACGTTACACTGGTTACTGAAAATGAGTGGAACAGCGTGCTGCTACGCTCCGCAACGGTCTGTATCCAGAGCTGGTGCCTAATCTGAGCGTTCTCCGCCCGGCAAAGTGGTTTCCCAGCGGCGGAGAGGCAGAGGGACTGTAGAGTGCTAATTCCTGTCTCAATTGTGGTCTGATAAACAGTCCCTATTTTCTAAGCTTTTGTAGTTAACTGTGTCATTGTCGACGCTGCGCTGCGGCTTTCGTCATACGGAAGAAGGCGTGGTTTCATCTTTCAGCCCCTTGCCCACTTTTTAAGGCACACACTTAAGGCCCTGACACACCAAGCAGCCGTCTGCATAGCTTTTTCGGTGTGTCCCGCACCGTCGGCTCAAGCCGATTCAGCATGTTAAATTGGCGTTGGTGCCCATCAGAGAGAGAAATCACTCTGATTGGCTGTTCAGCTTAAACGAATCAGTGCACGGAAGTGAGGAAAGCAAGCGTGGTGTGAAAATGGTCAGCAGACGCCGCTTTGTTTCATGTACGTATCATAACAACGACTTGTAAATCCGCAGTCCTTGGTCTTCCGGTTTTCCTTTTATTATTTCATCTCATGCAGGCGCAGAACGTACGTGGTAGTTGGCCGTAGTCTTTGCGGTGTATTCGAGTGCAACTTTTTGGCCAAGACAAAGGCGACGTGAGGCGACGCAGCTGGTGGCCTTCGTCGCCGCTAGTTCTTTGATGTTAGCCTGGTGTATCGGGGCCTTTAGGCTCAGACCTGAGGTGAAGTTACACTTGAAAAAGCAGCTTGTTTGGGCGCCCTGATAGCTCACCAGCTAGAGCACATACCATCAAGACGGCCCGGGTTCGAGTCTGGCCCAGGGTCCTCTGCTGCATATCATCCCCTCTCTCTCTCCTGCCTTTCCTGTCTGTCTCTCTCTACCAAATAAAACAGAAATGCCAAAAAAATTATCTTAAAAAAGGCAACTTGTTAACAATGAAACCAAATGCCATTAAACACTATAAAAAGATGAACAGACGCCACAGGAATAAAATGAATAATGAAATTATTAAAGCCAAATTCAACCTTGAAAATGAACCTTGAGGCACACTACCCACACACAGAGTAACCAGAAAAATAGAAGCACATTTGGTGCAGATGCAGGAAACTCACAACTTGGATTTACGACTGAACTTCTACGAAAAGGCTAAGTCACATGCACAAGTCTTATTTCAACTCCCACTGATATTCAGAAATAGATGTAGAAATGCTCTTGAACACCTGTTTGCATATCGTTACTTATACCCGCTCCAACACTCATTAAATATGTTGTTGAGAAGACCGACAAATAAGAAGAGCATGATCTCCAACAGCACCAGAACAGCTTATATATATATTTTATATTTATAAAATATTTATAGAGCTCATATTGAAACTTTACAAAGTGCTTCACAAGTCAGGATCAAGTTAATTGATCATTAACTCAGGGAGATGAGATGATGGCTTGAATGTTAATAAAACTGATGAAATTCATCACTCATAAATAATTCAAAATCAAGTTTATAAATGCGCCTTTGATTGACATTTTTCAGAACGCAGTGTGGCCTGCAAAAATAATAACACAATCAATGAAATTGGCAAACAACCTAAAAACAATGTTCACCTTTAATTTGATCTCCTCCTTATCATATCACCTGCGGCTATCTCGACAAGACTGTGTGTAGAACTGACCACATATCACCACATATTCTCCTTTCACAGATATGGCGTATGCATGTATCGGTACGTATCATTTATACAACTGGCCCCTGGCAATGTATTTTAAGGCAACAGCCCTTCAAGATAGTAATAAGAGATTTAAATGTCAAGTTTGAGCCCACTCTTATATGTGTCCATTAAATATAAAGCTATAGCCAGCAGACAGTTAGCTTAGTTAGCATAAAGGCAGTCTTTTTGTATATTCCATACCCCCAAAAAACCCAAAGTGGAAATATTTTGTTGCTGCCAGCTGTAAATCTTTAGGCTAAGCTAAGCTAACCATCTCCTGGCTCCAGCTTTCTTGTTTAATGGACAGACATGAGAGTGATATCGGCATTCTCATTTAATTCTCGGCAAGAAAGAGAATATGTGTCAAAATGTTGAACGGTTCCTTTAAAATGTTTAGAGCTGCAACGATTCATCGATTAGTTGTCAACTATTAGATTAATGGCCAACGATTAATTGGTGAGAGTATTTTTTATTTTTTAAGTCAAAATTCTCTGATTACAGCTTCTTAAATGTGAATATTTTCTGGTTTCTTTACTCCTCTATGACAGAAAACTGAAAATCTTTGAGTTGAGGACAAAACAAGACATTTGAAGACGTCATCTTGGGCTTTGGGAAACACTGATCAACATTTTTCACTATTTTCTGGCATTTTATAGAACAAATAACTAGTTGATTAATCGAGAAAATAATCAACAGATTAATCGATAATGAAAATAATCGTTAGTTGCGGCCTTAAAAATGTCCAATTTTTGTTGAGACTACTACTTCCTGTGTTGACAAATTTCTGTGGTACGTTTTGAGCCTCTACATTGTGTTGGTGTTATTTTGGGCCGCATTATTTCTAAAATTGTTTCTCATAGTTTGTTCATGTTATTTTCATATGTGAAAGAACAAAATATTAGAAACACAACATGTTACCAGTACAACAAATACAGTGTAATCCAGAAAAAACAACACAGACTGTGATAGGTCTTTATCAGCACATCTGATATCAAGGTGTGGTGTGATTTGCCAATTTCAAAGAAGAGATTTGTACGTGATTATGTTCAGAGACCATGTACTTTATATTTGACAGGTGAACAAGGTAATGAATATCATGATAGCTTGGTTTGTCCTACTGTTGATGAAGACAGAAACGTGTTACTTGCTCTTGTCAATGTTCTTGAAAATTGAAATTCCTGCAGAGAGCTTCCAAAGTCTTCTGGAAAACCTGAAACCAGAAGAGTTGAGGCTGTTACAGCAGCAGATTAATGCCGCTTAATGTAGTGTGCTATAGGATTAAAACAAGAATTATCAAGATTAGGTAGCTTTTTGATAATATTAATACTGAAGAGTTTTTCAAAATTGATATCTTTGGCTGCTTTCATAACTATGATCTGCATAATATGACATGAATGCAGCAGTATACTAGCCTGACCTGTCAGATGGTTTGTTACACAGAACCATCAGAGAAGTCATCATTGGAAACTGTTTGGAAAAGGGCAGGCACTTTGTAAAAAAAAACTTGGCAGGTGATTGGATGATCTGTCAATAAAACTCTTGCAGAAGCCAGGCAGGAGAAGAGTGAAAACATCTATTCCAACGAGAAAAGCCTTCAGTGCCGTTCTTTGCTCATCTTTCGATGAAGAAATATTCTTCAGTTCTGATATTACTGATGCTATTGCAGCGTCTACGCTAACCTCTTCAGGAGCCGCCATTGTTGTTTAAAACAAACAGTCCCCTCTCACACACACCTAAACCACGCCTGTAGCTGCCAGTAGCTCCTCACAGGACGCTGATTGGTCCGTGATCTGGCTTGCCGGACACAAACACATCACTCGAAGCCTGACTAGATGGATTTCCGTGTGAGATGTGATCCTGCGATTATCGCGTGATCTTGTGATATATATATTGCGATAATCCAGCTGCCGTGCAAGGTTAGCAGTATACCAGCCTCTTTCCTATTGTGGTTTGCCAGATTGTCTTTTGTGCCACTGTTGCCACAGTGTTCAAGCCTCTGACTTTGCTTTCCTGCCTGCTCATTATCTCTGCCTGTTTTCGTTTTTTGCCTGCTCCATTTTTTGGATTTGTTCGCCTTTGATTGACAGCCCATTGCTGACCTTGAACAAAGACTCACTCAGTTAACCTTACCTGCTCTGTCTCTGAGGCCTGCTTTTGAATCCAAACATCGACCACCAGAAATGTTACACGAGTGTTCATCCAGAAATACAGTAGCTTTCATCATGTGATCATTAAAGTTTCAGATGTATGACATGCAAAGACCAAACAGAATCTTAGCTAAAAGTTTACTAAATTAAAAATGTTGAACAATCAGAAACAGATAGGGGGATTTTGCACACTACAATGAACTATACACAAGTATTTATCGTTTCTGTCTCGTCTCCTGTCTCTCTGCTCAAACCCCCCCCCCCATAAGATTAACACTCTTGTTCTTATGAACGCACTCTACACTGAAACACTGACACTTCACCGAAACACAGATGGTGACCTTTTCTCCAACAAGCTGGTATTTCACTGATGAAAACACTCGTGTTATGTCACCCTCTCACTTCTAATCACAGTAAAGACCACCTTCTCAATCTTTATTAGGCTTCTATTGTTGTTTACCTCATTGAAAGTTAGATTTCTGTTAAGTAGACCTTTCAGCATCCCAAACAAATCACTGAAAAGGTGAATTGTTGGTCATTTGACTGCTGTATTGACACACATGGTGGACTGTCGATCACAGGTTATTAAAGGGGCAGAGGATATCCATGATTAAGGGATTGCCTCCACATGAGGCGAAATGAATTGTTATATTAATCAGGCAATAAAAAAATAATCTTTCGAATAATCAATAAATTAGTCGTCGACTAATCAAAAGAAATATCGTTAGATTAATTGATAATAAATTGTTAGGTGCAACCCTATATATTAATGCTCTGAATTTTGAATTTAGCACCCTTAATGTGCCACTGAGAGATTTGTTAACTGAGCTCTTTGTAAGGAATCACAGTCTCTGCACAGTCTCTGCTGCAGCATCACACACATACAGTAGCAGCATGTGTGCGTTTATTCTTCGTCTTGTTGTTGTAGTCTTTTTATGCTCTGCTGCTCCATCCTCGGTGTCTGTTTCCAGCGTCTGAGTACTTCGGTTTGACAGACATCATGAAACCATGTTTAGCAATTTATATGCAAAGCAGAGAGAAGAAGAAAACATCTACTGGAATGATACACAGTTAACAGGGAGAGATGTAATTGGACAGAAGGTTGCTGGTTGTGCATGTGTGAGATTGCTTTGCAGACAGAAAAAAGACACGAGCACGTACACGCACATGTACAAGTTAGACATCTACAAAGACAAGAGACCTTGTGAGAGCTCTTTAGCAGAGGTCGAAGGTAAAGATGATGCTCAGAGAAGTCTATTCATCAGACCTGAGCGGCAGCTCTGCAATCCTTGTCTTCCCCTGCAGGCTGTTGAGAGCGGAGGAGGAGGAGGATTCGTCTGATGAGGTTTAGTACAGAAACTGAAGAGTGTGTGTGGTTTTCTGTCGCCGCAAGTTTGTGCGTTAGATGTATGTACAGGAATTATAGGCCCATTGATGTTTGTACATGGGTCCTATCTGCATATACGCATGCATTAGTGTGTGTTTATGTATGTGTGTGAGATGTGTTGGTGTACACTGCAGCGTTAACGGCTGACCTTGTTCAGTGACAAGGTCATACCACCATACAAATTTCCATAAAACCATTCGCTTAATTTGTTTCTGCTGGCTTATCTGAATATTTTCCCTCCACAGAAGGAAATTTCAGCCATTATGTAGTAGTCACCCAAATGTCAAAGGTCATAGGATCACGGGCAAACACTGAGTATGAGTATGATAGTAAATAATATGCTGTAAGCAACCCAGAGAGCATTTGGTGATATAACTTTTGGTCTTTGCTGTTTAGAGGAAGTTGTTGAAAAGTACATGGTTGGATCCATTAACTGCAATAGTGGTAAGGGGTAATTTGCTGTGTTTGGTGATTCTATAAACACTCCGGCGGTCGGAGTTCAAGTTACGTGAGCTCCTCTTGATGGCCGCCACCAGACACTTTTTCCTTAACGATTCCTCAATAGGTACAACTTTAATATAAAACTGCAGACTTGGATTTTGGTCTTGTTATTAGTACAACCAGTCACACAGCAGCTCTTTGTATGTCGGGCAGGTGAACATTAACATTAGACCCCTGACGGCAAATTTAAACGAACGTTAGCGAATGTTAACTTCCACGGCCGCTTGTTTTTGTGAGGAGGAGCGGCTGCCTCGGTAGACGTTTTTTCTTCAATACGTAACGTTACGGAATACCGAAGTGAGCTTTACCCTGCCATAGTCGCGTAACGTTACAGCAATTTAGAGCTGAAACGAAGTCTTGCATCACTTTTAATTTTTAAGGCATAGTCGCTAAATATATATAAATAATTCCTTAGAGTGTGGGCCGATCACCCTGTTGTTGATCAATACATTTTTATCGATCTCTGGAGCATGACAGCTCGCCATAAGCTAGCGCTGTGTGACTAGAATGCTTTTGCCCACCAGGCCTGGATCCATAATCTCCTTCTGTTTTTAGCAAAGACATGTGATCCCCTCTGAATATTAAACATTGTTTCTGCGGTTGGTGCAGTTTAGGATGAAATGGCTTTGGAGCTCGGCTCTGCGAGACATGCCGTGCTTTCTGCCCCCTAGCTGCGTGCACATCTCTGTGATGACGTTGCGCAGAAACCCGTCCATTGACGCATGTTTACCCAGTTGGAAAACAAACCGAGCCAATCAGAGCTCAGCATTTGGACCTCACAGGGCTCGAGATTATGGGTTGCCAGGTTGCCATTTTGAGAAATTGGCAACCAATTCTTGAGATCAAAGTGAACCTAACCATATCATGCTTACCGTTTCTTAACAGCTTATCTATAGATCATATTTTGCAGTATACAAACCTGATTCAGACCATAAATCACAAAAGAACAGCAGTGCTGTTTACAGCTGTGGCATCACATTGAGAGGCCGTTCATATTGCTCGTTCAAGTGATGTCATTTCATCATGTTAAAAAGTTGGTGAAGCAGTGAGGGAGCATCGGCTTCATGCTTCAACAGCACTCAAACATTTTTATCTCCAAAATCCACCCCAAGACGAGACAATTCTTGTTCTCCATTATATTATGACCCCTCCTCAAGGCCAACTGGTTCTCTGCAGTGGTAGCACAATGGTTCACATTTTTTTGGGCTGGTGGCCCTCTTCAAATGAAGTGTCTCCTTGCAAAAGCTCATCACGTGAATGTGTGTAGAAATTGAGAGCACTTCAACCAAAGAGCTTTTTTCTCTTTTTAAAACTCAGATTGCTTCATGTGACTGTCTGACTTCAACTGTTTTCATTTCTACATTTAAATGTCATCTAAATCTGAGTAGTGGATACTTTTTTTCTTCTCTCCTGTCGCATTAATCGCCTCACGACACCTCAGATACATCTTGTGACCTGACCCCAGTTTGTAACCACTTTGTTCACACAAACAATGAACAACAAAACAAAACATGGAGACAAAGTCAGTTTCCTTTCGTTAGTAATCTTCTGATTTCAAACACACAAAGCAAACTGTCAAACGTGGCTTCCATCCATCCTTCTAGTCTTGTCTGATCTGGTATTACTAAACACATCAGCTTTGAGCTCCAATCTTACCAACCCTGAGAGAGAGACAGGAAAACAGAAGAGAGACAGAATCACACAGACGCACACTTGTACAGAAAGACCAGCAGAGAGTGAAGTAAAGGAGGCTCTGGATTGGGGCTTAAGAGCTCTCATACATCATCTCATTACCTCCATACACGCTGTGTGCGTGCGTGTTTTCTCACATTCCTCCTCGTGTGTTTCCTCATTTGTTTCTGCGTGTTGTCTGATGTTTGCGTATGTGCAAGAATTTGCATGTTTTTGCATCTCACGCGTGAGTAGCCAGGAGACAGATGCTATTATTTGCATGTAAATGTTTCCTCTGCCAAATTCACTGCTGCCATCCATCACCAAAGATTTCTACTGTCCTCGAACGGACAAACGCCGGTCTTAACTCCTGCGTGCTGCTGAGCTGCCTAACACCAGTTTACACACCAGTGGACTGGTATCAGAATGAATGGTATCAGAGTCTCCGATTATGTCTGCTGTGTCAACGTGGAACACTGAGCAGAAAAGTAGACTGGATGAATGATGGGGGGCACAGTTGCAGTTCAATCAAGAACACTGAAGACGCTGGTCGATAACATAATATCAGAGGAACAGCTGAGTGCACGGAGGTTGACCAGCAGAGTCTGCTTCAGGGAGGACATTTGGCAAACTGCCCGACAGTTCTGAGATGAATTTTGAGGATGGAGTAGCAGAGCAGCTGTGGTTTGGAGTTACACATCTATGATGATTAAAACTGTTTCCCTGATTTGATTTTGATATGTCTTGACTATAAACAGACAACATGTTATCAAAAACCTTGTAGTACTAATTTGCAAAAGCAAAAAAGGTTTTGAGAAAAATTGCCGCCCAAATGTTTGTTTTTTTGTCGACATAATTCAGAAACACATTGTGATCTTGGTAAAATGTTGAAAAAGTCAACAGGGACTTGAAACACAAGACTGGATGTGAACCACAATCTTTCCTTAACTTTAACAGTTTAGCTGATTATGTCGCCTAAACCTAACCACACACGAGACTCAGGATGTCAATGTCCTGATCTTTGTACACTCACCCTCCATTCAAACAACCTCCTTACAACTTGCGGGCGGTACAAACATCTAGCACTTCCTTCTTTGATTTGGAGCTTCATCAACACACACATAGTCATAGACAAATACGTTGATTTGATCAAGGCTATGATTTTTTTTTACCTTGCACGGCATCCCACGAAAATCCATCTTGTCAGGCTTCAAGTAATGCGTTTGTGTCCGGCAAGTAGGGCTGCACGATTATGGCCAAAAAGATAATCACGATTATTTTTGATCAATATTGAGATCGCAATTATTTATCATGATTATTTATAGATTAGGGACAAAATATATTTATTGCAATTTCGCGTTAAAATCAACAGAGTGCTGCGTTCATTTCCATGTTGTGCTTCATTCAACCGTCAAAAACTCCAAATGTTATCCTTTTACTCTGTTATTGTCATCTATAGTGGTTATTTGCATACAAATACACAATTCAAATGATTAGGAAATAAATAATTGTATTTTGATTTGAATATTTGCTTTGATTAAAAAATATTGGCGTTTGTTGTTCTAATTATATATTATAATTTGCTTAGAGCTTAGTGTTAGAGGTTAAACAGGTCATATCTCTCTCTCTAATATCTATTTTATATTGCTGTGAAAACATCTCCTTCAAACAACTGGATTTATTCAAGTTTCTCGCCAAAAACGACATTTTATAAGATCACATTTGAACGCATCATGATAGCATTATAATTTACCATCGCCCAATACTCATTTGTACTGAGTACAGATTGAACGCACCATAATGTAACTCAATGGATCCTCCATTAATGGGGCTGTTTAGTGCCGGGTTGTCGGCAGACGAGCCGGTCACTGTGAATACTCTGAGCAGCATCATGGGAATGAATTACAATATAATAAGTGTCTGATTAAGTTAGTTGTTCCAAATGTTTTAAGGTTGTTCCTCCACAGCTTATTTCGACCTTGCAGTTTTGACAAATTGCAGCTTTATGTCTTCTTCACTCACGCTGAAGAACTTCCACACCGACGACATGCATTTTAAATGTCAATATCGCAGTCGATCATGTTCATTTAATTGTGGGAATCCCAGATCGTGATTGTGATTAATATTCGATTCATTATGCAGCCCTACCGGCAAGCCAGATCACTGACTAATCATCATCCAGTGAAGAGCTACTGGCAGCTACAGGCGTGGCTCAGGTGTGTGATATGACACAGAGAGGCGACTGTTCGTTCTAAACAATAATGGCGGCTCCTGAAGAGGTTAGCGTAGATGCTGCAAAAGCATCAGTTATATCAGAACCGGAGAGAGTTTCTTCATTAAAAGAAGAGCAAAGAATGCCACTGAAGGCTTTTCCCGATGGAAAAGATGTTTTCGCTCTTCTCCTGACTGGCATCAGCAAGAGTTTGATTGACAGATGGTTCATCCAATCACCTGCCAAGTATTTTTTTGAAAGTGCCCGCCCTTTTCCAAACAGTTTCTAATGACGGTTTCTCAGATGGTTCTGTGAAACAAACTATCTGATGGGTCAGGTTAATGATTTTTGGAGATGGCCTAGATTCTGTTTAGGAATTATTATATTATAAATTGTGTGAAATGTCAAGGGATTCAGAGTCATTACCACTGCGTTATGGACATTTTAATCTATCGTGTTGTTGTGGTGTCGAATATGCACAAAGTCATCAGGATCGCTCAGAGTTCATATGAACATATGTTCATTTGCACGATGTGTTCAAAAGTTATAGCAGTTTGTGTCAACAAGAGAAACTTACAGAGAAACTGTGTGTGGCATTTTAAAAACTAACTCATGAATAACTTTTTGGGGCCTCATTCAAATGTCTGATGTACCAAATGTTGTGAAAACTGGACAAAAATTATAGAAGCAATGGTGTGAAAACTACTTTCCAAAAAATAAAAAATGGCAAAAAATCTGTTTAGCCATGGCTGACACTGAACATTTGTCTTCAAACCGGCGATCCAGGAAAAAATACCACTTTGCTTTAACACCTCAGAGTTCAGGAGTTATGTGCCAAAACTTAAAGTGCTTTGTAATTGGACTTTGGGGCGTTATTGGATCTGGAGATGCACCAACAACTAATCAGTTGTTCCTTGGCCTAACTTTCCACCAAATGTCACTGAAATCTGTTGGCAAGTTTTTTTTTTTTAAATATCCTGCTAACTAACAAACACACAAAAGGTAAACATTTTTCTCACAGTACACTATTGGCAAACCATATGCATCAATTTTGTATTTCTGTTCATTTCTGCTGGATGGTGGCTCTGTCAATGTTTGTCTGTCACTGCTGCTTAGCTGTTCCCTGCGAGTACCTCCAGAGAAACCAAAATGTGTCACTAAGATTTGTTCAAGCGTGCATTTTCTGTTTGAAGCTTGGAACACATCACACGATTTAGAGCCCAATTATAACCCCGTTTTGACCGTGACAACGGGTTTTCAACATTGTGGAAAGTCTGCAGTGGTCTGCAGAAAATAGGACGGGTCACCTTGGACGGTCAACACACATCATCTTTAGAGTGTGACAGGCTTTTGGATTCAAATCTCGGCCTTCCAATTGAGCCTCGCTTTCAAAGCAGTCGAGATGATTTTAAACATGTCTTGTTTTCAGGAATGAAATTGGTGCAAATTTTAACGTAATCCTGTAGTTTGAAGTGTTCAACAACTGTAATCTGAATGCAGTCTGCTTGTCTATGACAGTAATCTGCAAAAGCCAGACATGAATGTGTGATGAGTCTTTCCACAATCACATAGGGTTTTAAAGTCTTCTTTGTTAGCACTTACTGGGTTACTTAAGTGCAAATAAAACACTCCGAACAAAGCCCCGGTGTCTCCCAGTGAGAGGACGGTGCTGCTAGTCACTCATGAAGGCACTAAATGTAAAATGTGTTTCACTTTCGCTGCCCTCTTCATCGTGGATTTTATGTCATTTTGAGGGAAACATCTTTGCAACTTTTCGTCTGTGTTCGGATTAATGTGAACATGATCAGACAGACATTTGTCAAATGTGGATGTCTTTTCTTTTTGTGCGCATGTGTCTTGCTCTCATATTTTCTTGCTAGATAACAGCTTGGCTGCAAAAAAGGGTTTCACTCGCTCCGTTTTTCAGCACACACACAGACGCAGGAGGCGCAGAGATGTAATATGTAGTGACATGTTTGAGTCGAGCTCAGAGACAGAGTGAGTGAAGCAGGGAATGTCTTTTAATGTAACACCTACTCATCTACATCAGAAACAAACAAGTTGAAGACAACACCTCTTCAGACAGGCTTACACACTGACTCACACAAGTACACACACTCACTCAGAAAGAAAGAAAAGGCGGCACTGCCAAAGAAATACACTCCATATTCAGCCATGTTTTCATATATGTATATGAATTCAAATATGGAGGCAATTCAGACGCATAATTGCTTTGAATAAATGTTATGTGACCTTCCCTGAATTGCGAATTAATAGAAAACCATGAAGATAATATAAATCTGTTGCAATGCTAACCTCTAGAGAACATACTAACACAATATCTTACCCATCACTTTCACATGACAAATTAAAACTTTAATAGCTTTGTATTGTCTCTGTGCACTTACTGCCATAAACGTAAAGTCTAAAAACTTTTTTCACCTCTGACAATTAGCAGATCTTACAGATTTGTTGGCATTGTACTTGTGTTTTTCAGGTTACTAATTACTGAAGCAGTGTTGTGACTGCAGAGTGCCACTCTGCATCAAATGAGCTGTTGTGCGGAGTGAATGGAGGCGCTGTTATCAGTGGAGAGTCAATGAGAAGGCGCAGGCTATAGAGACGGTGTCCGTGATAAGAACAGGTTGCTAGGCACCCTTTTTTCTCTCCTCACCTCTCTTTCTCTTTCCAATGGAGCTCATGTGTCTCTGAATACTTTATGTACGAGGAGCCGGTTTATGTGTCTACGGAGGATGGGATGGCTACTGGAAAGCAAAAGAAGTCAAACTACTGACTCCGGAGACACGCTGGGGCCAAAAGTTTCAGTATGAGTACTTAAATTAAAGGAACAGTGTTAAATATTTGGGGGACCTATTCGCAGATATAGAATTTCAAACTCTCCATACAAAGGATGAAGAGGAGGCTGTAAAATGACTCAAGCCTATTAAATAGCTCTTTTTCGGAAGATGTTATGCAGATAAGGCAGAGTGATGTCAATTATCTTACTGGCCACTTGTAGTGCAGCCTGTTCCTGTCCCCCGTCGACAGATTGCCAAACCAAGTATTAATAGAAAAGGTAATAACTGACTCTATCATGGAATTATAGAGGAAAGTTGTAACCAATTTAGCCTCATAAGGAATGGCAGTAATTGCTAGGCTTTTTTTTTAACAGATTGTGTCTCATGCTCAAGTCACTGTGGACTTTTTCTGTTTTAAACCAAGACCCCGCTCTTTCCATAACCTTAATGACTAATTCCATAGTCACTATTAGCGAGTTTCTATAGCAAGATGTGATATTTTGGTGTAAAACAAATGATATACGTTGTCTGAGATCATTTTAACTGATCTGATACTGGTCAGTATAAACATTATTTAACAGCATTTCCTCATTATGTTAATAGATTTCCTTCAGAACGTATTTGCTGTTGCAAACTCACATATCGATGTAATATCTAGGAGACAGGGTCAACCCTGTATATCACCCAATGCATGGTGGGATATCAGGTATAGGTAATGGATGGATGGATAATGTGGGACCTTTGTAAGTGGTTTCAAAAGGTGATGGTCAGGGCTGACACCTAATTGGTTGGTTGGTTGGTTGATATGCTCTTGTCATTGGTCAGACAATGCTGGTTTTACTTTAATAAGAATGAAAACGCTTCTTAATCCATTATTTTCGGGGACGGGACGGATGTGTGTGTGAAAGAGACAGAGTTCATGTCTTAAATGAAGGGTTACTTTTTTGGCTGCTTTTCAACAATAAAGAACAACATAATTTTAACAATTATTTAGCGTAGATCTTCCCACTACTGTGGACGGGGGAGAAAGCGAGCGCTCTGGACCGCTCCAACTTTAGCTGCTCCTTGCGGGAGGAACTTGGCTGATTAATACATATTTTTTTGTGGGTTGGGCGATGCAGATTGTCTCTCTAAAACCCCTTAAAAACCCTGACCCGTGCATCACTTCTTGATAGACTTTGAGTGTGAACATCAGAATCAGAATTGGCATATTTCAATATGTTTGGCCTCATAAATAACCTGTTTTGTTTAAAATACAACTGCAGGCACTACAGTGTATTCTATTTTTGGAAATCATATGCGCTCTGGTCAAGAAACGCTCTCTCTGAAATGACCTGTGATTGGCCAAAGTCTCCCGTTTTAAAGCCTGAAAACAGAGCCATGAGGAGGTGCAGAAGTCTAGTTTTCTCTCAGAGCACTTGAATTACAATATGCTGAAAGGTTATTATGGAATTTGTGCTCTATGATGCCAAAAATATTCTGCCTACCCTCGCTTTAACTTTGATGTTAATATGGCACACTGATTAACAAGAAAATTTAAAATGGCACTTCATATAAAATAGTTTGCCAATCTCTGATCTACAGTAACAAGTAGATTTATTTTTCGATTGGTTGAAGAGTAAATAGAAGTTTGACCGACCAAGATTTTGTTTGGTTCACTACTGCCCTAGTGATGGTAATAACATGCTAAAAGTTACTTGCCAACTATTGACACAAACACATGGATAACTCATGGCCAATGAGCTCGCCATATTGGCACGGACTATCTTTGCTACTAACAGATTATTCAATGGTTGAAGTAAACGCTACAACAGCTGCTCACACCCTTGAAATGGCTGCAGTCTCTCTCTCAGTTTTATTTCCGCCTGTCATTATCACAGGGATTGGGCCCTAAGTGGCTGCTTCCACACACCGCTTCCTAAAGTAGCTACACATCGGTGGAGGGACGACTCTGTATGCAGCTTGAAGACGGAGGCATTTAATCTTTTTTAACATCTGGAGAGAATGTGAATGAGCTGCAGTCTGTCTTTGAAGCTGCTCTTGTCTTTTTTTTTTTTTTAATATCAAATAGCTGTCTGATCTGCACAAGATGTATGAAGATAAAACACTGAGTGTAAACTGGGTATTCATGTTTTGCTTATATGTATAATTACATATGAGTTTATGCAAATGGAAGTTGACTGTGTGTGTGAGAGAGAGAGTGTGTGTGTGTAATTGGTGATTTTGACCAGTTTGCTGGATTATTCAACGGCAAAACAACTGCTACGGACGGCTGAACAAACCCATTACTCTGGCTCAGTGCCTCTGACACACACACACACACACACACACACACACACACACACACACACAATCAAAACTCAACAGTGACCCGCAGTGACTTCAGATTACTACATGACCTGCTTCATACTCCATGGGAAAATGGCAGGAATGAAAGAAGTTGTGGAGTGGAATATAAAAAAAGTTGAGATGGAGAGTACTGGAAGTAGTACTACTTGAAGTTCTGGAGGAAATCTGAGATGGAGAGACTTTGTTTTAAATAAGAGCAAGAGAAAGGGGAGACAAAGTGTGTGTGAATGAATTAATTCTCTGTGTCTGTTGTCACCAGAGGGGGGCAATAGAATATTTCCAATCCAAGCAACCCTATCTGCCCTGTCCTATCATCTACAGGTGTGTGTGTGTGTGTGTGTTTGTTGGGAATGTGGGCATTAAATTGAGCGATGGAGTGCGCTCATTGATTTCCACAGTAAAGGAAAAGTAATCTTCTCTGGGCTGTGTGCGTGTCTGTCTGTCTGTCTGTCTGAGTGAGTGTGTGTGTGTGTGTGTGTGTGTGTGTGTGTGTGGTGTGTGTCAGTATCGCTCTCTGATTGAGACACTGGTCAGAAAACAGTATTAAAGATTTTATAGTCTCTCCTCGTAGATATATCACTCCCAAATCAGTTGATAGCAGATTTATAATTGCAGCAATAAAACAGGAACAGTCCAAACAGAAGCCCCGGTAAGCCTCACATGCTTTTTATTTGCGAGGATGTGGAAGGTTTCAGGTCAGGTTTGCCTCTACAGCTCTAAATTGCTTTCCAGCGAACTGGTACATGACATTTTTCAACCTGTAGAAAGGAGAAATACGCTGTTTGCCTCAGAGAGCAAGTCGTACTGTATGGGCGAGTAAAGTGTCAGTGGCTTGTAAGATTTATAATGCTTTGTCTGAAATTGAGGCAGCTTTTAATATGAAAAGGAGTCTAAAAACCTTTTTTTACAAAATGAACACTAGCACCATCCTCACAGCCCCTGACAAACCGGTGGATATTTAGACGTCCCTAAACAAACACAATCATCTCTGATACAGAGCTGTCTGACCTCTCCTCCCTCTTAGAGCTTTGCGTCCTTTAACACATCACAACAGGAGACACACTGAGAAATAAATCATTGGTTGTATTATTTTTTTTTTATCTATTAGTAGTGTTCAAGTCCAGAGACACACAGAGGACCTTAGTGATGAAACATAACCAAGGTTAATTCAATATAATCTGCTACAAATGTGATTTATCTGTTTGTCAATAGTGCAGACAGACACTCTGTCTGGAGATATTTATCTTATTGATTTAACAGCATATTGTTTTTATAATGTATCATTCATTAGAGGGCTGACATTGTTTAGACACATGTAAACATATAAATCTGCCAATAATGGATGGCGGTGATGGTTAAGGTGATAAACAGTCTGCATGTGTGTGTGTGTGTGCAGACGTGTGAACATGTGATAAGGAGTTTTATATCAGGAGGAAAGACATATCAAGATGAACACTTGAGACAGTAAATGACATCCAATAGATAAGTAATTACTAGCATGCAGTCTTTACACTTGCCTTGGCCCGTAGACTTTACATTTAGATTACATCATGCAGTTAAATATAATTTTTCTAACCTCTGGGAAGGTTTTACAAATATAAAACCTCCATGGATTCAAAATGCATAATATAAATGGTAGTAATCAACCTTCAAAGTGTCAATTCAACTGTTTAACGGATGTCTGTTTATAATGGTGATCTATGGGGGAAAAGCCTTTTCAGGCCGTATGGGATGGCCTCTGGGACAAATTTGTAGCAAGGCTGTGTGGCGGTGCCGTATCCAGCTCTCTAAATACATCCACAAGTGAAGCATTTAGCAGCTAAAGAGCCAGAGATTTCCCTCGGGAGCTGGCAGAGACCAAAAGCGGAGCTAAAAAGAGAGGGAATATTGGACAGAAATAGGGTTGGGCAGGTGTAAAATAAATCAAAGCGGTTTGATATTTAAGCCAAACAGAGGACCGGACCGGTATACTGAATTTTACCACTAGTTGTCACACACGACTCAGCAGCCTCTCCACCAAAACTAAAATGAGATTAGCTGGACCACCTTAAAGTCAGCCCACCTTACGTGAGCCTGGGCCGTTGTTGTCACTAGCTTCGGGGCTATCCCCCTTCACTTTAATCAGCAGGTGGTAAAGAAGACACGGAAACTTGGCTTTTGTTTTGAGGAGTTGTAGCATTTATTTCACTGACAAATAAACTGTACACACACTGCACTGCTACGTTCAACTGCTAACTTCATACTCACCTTCGGTCCGTAACGCCTCTCCCTCGCTCCCTCTTTCTCTCTCTCGCAAACCGCACACTCGCTAACGTTACGGGCCTCCGGGCTTGCAGTACACTGGCTGGCGAAACTAGGGATGTGACGGTGAGGAAAATTTCCCACCGGTTAATAAACTCGTGACAACATCGGTGTTGCCGATTACACCAGACATTTTACCAGAAAAGATGACGGTCAATATGTGTAGTGCGCTTACTTTGATTTTTACCGTCTGGTGGCTGTGTGTCTGGCCTCTCCACTCCAGGTGTTGCTGTGGGGACGCAGGAGTCTACTTCGCGCCGCTGCGCCGCGCACACCAGCTGTGACCACTCCATCCTCCTTGCAGCGATTAACGCTACCTCATTAATGTTGTGGTTCTCTTATAGCATTAGGTTTAAATCTGAAATATTGCCAAATAGGCGTGATTGCTTTTCGCCTCGACACCAAATCCTCCGCCATTTCTCGGCCTGTCTCTTGTCCCGTCTGTGAAAACTGACACCTGCTACTCTGAGCTGAGACTCTGTATGAAGCAGACGCATTCACTGTCAGTTTGTAGTGTCCGCCGTCCGACTATCTATTGATAACACGCCGCTGTAACTAAATGGGTTTTATTTCTGTAAAAAAAAAGCAAAACGACGGTGGAGGCGGTGGGTACGTAATGTAATCGGTGTGTGCCCGACCACCGTTAAACACCGGTAACACATGGACTTTCTAGTAAACAAAAACAACATGGGCTTTGCACCTCTTCCCACCTCTACAGAAAATGTATCTCCTTCATGTTGCCGGCCCCGACAGTAAATTGCACACGGCATTTCAGACGCTAGTGGCTCCGTTAGTCAGTTTATAAACAAACTAAAAATAAAAAATACAAGCTGAATTTAGCACCGTGATGGCGTAGGCACGGGTTGCTGATGTAGTTAATTTTACTTTGTGTAAGCATGTACACTAAACTGGACCGGCAAAACCGGAATCGACCCAACTCTAGACAAAAACACAACTCTAATGCTTACGGGAAGACTCAACGTATTTTGCTATTGAAATCTTAATTTATCACCATGGTGAGAGCGAGTGGTGCTTCCCCTGCTTCTCACAGCGAATTCTGCTGCCTGCTTTATAAAGTCTGCATTGAATGACAGGACGTTAAAAAAATTCTTCACCCACAAAATTACCATTTGTTCCCATGTTACCTTGATTTCTTTTGTTTTTGCTCTCCGTTTGACGTGGAGGCGTGCGAGAAAAAAATTCTTCAAGAATTCAAGGTAACACGGGGTGAATAATTGATATTCAAATGGTCATTTTGCGGGTGAAGTATTCCTTTAAGTGGGGACTCTCGCTCCTGTATGCTCATGTGCTGTATGTAAAGCATGTTGTTGGATATTCATTTATTCATCCATGCAGCCTCATGAATAAACATTGAAAATATAGATAGAGAATGGTGGTCAGATCATTACTGTGGTTTTACAAGGCTTTTTAAAATTCATTTGTCCCGGTCATACCTCCAGGGGAAAATCCTTTTTATCCTGATATGATCTGAGAAGATCGACTCACTCAACAACTTAAGATGATAGGCTCATGAAGTCATAATGTGTGTAAGATGATTGAGATAATAAATTAATTACAGTAATCTCAGAAGGTATAACATGAAGTGTGTTTCTCTTTCTCTCCATCCATAGTTGTTTCTTTGTTTTGCCTGGCCTGGCTCTCTGTCCCCGTCTCCAGACCCAGCTCACTTCCTCCAGGCCATGTACTCTCCTCTAACTCCCCAGACCTGCCACTCTCAACCTGCCCACCTGTTTCCACCCTCCCTCATCAGCCTTGCAGTACATGTACCAGCCCCTTTTCCCCAGTCGGTTGAAAGTTTGTCAATGTTGCTTCATACCATTGCTAATATTGTCATCCTGCTTCTCTTATTGTAATTCTACTGCAGCTTCTCTGTGTACACTTCCTGCTGATCCCTCCTCTCCTGCTCATCCCCCACCACTTCCCCCACTGTTTTTTTATTTTAGGGTCTATGGATGGAAGGTGTTTACGAATTGTAAATCCCTTTTAGATAGTGGTGGTGGTGGTGGTGGGAAAAATTGATTCATGTAAGAATCGAGATTCTTATCTTCTAAGATTCTGAATCGATTCACAACTTCCAAAAATCGATTTTTAAAAACGTAGATATTGCTACTGATGGACAGTAATCCTACACACAAAGTCAAAGTTGTGACATGCAATTATTGTGTGATTTGTTAACAAAAATCACCCAATACTAGGGCTGACCCGAAAGGGCAGACCTGAAAGCTTCGAAGCCTCCATTGTTGCCATGGTAATCAACCTCTAAGTCAGTATTCAAATGCTTTGTGTTTTTTTTTTGTGTTTTTATTTAAGTATGTAATAATAAAGTATAAATCCCAAAATAAGAATAATCCTACAACATTCTTCATATTCAACTTTCATTAACTATTATTAGTAATTCTTAGACGGATACGGCTGTTTGTTGTGTCCCGGGCATTGAAGGGAAGATGGAGACAGACGGACAGAAGAACTTGTCAGCCTGCTGTGCCGCGAAGCTTTGAATACCTTTGAATATTTCTCCCAGAAGCTTCGAAGCCCAAAAAAACGGTCTTCGGTACAGCCCTACAAAATACCAGTTTTAAGTGTTATTTTATGCACAATTTATTTTTGAAATTGGCATGTTTCTGAGGAATATTATTTATTTTATAACTTTAGTACTTGTTATTCTTGAAGTCACTGAGAATTGAGAAATACTAAACTTTTTAGTAAAAAATGTTTATGTGTGCAAGTTTAGCATGAATAAATGTTACCATTTGCCTGTGTGTTTTTACATTATAGAGTGCTCCAGGGATGACATATTTTTTTAGGCCAACCAGGAAGTTACCATCACACTGGTTCCCTCGACAAAGAAAAATGGGATTTTTCCGTTTGATTTTGGATTATTGTAGAAAATAAACTCTGTGGCAGACACACATTTATGATACTTACACGTTTTGTTCAGCAAGATAATCTTCACAAATGAACACCACTTTTATGATTTTTGAAGTGTGAATGCAATCACCAGAAGTAAAAAGCTAACGTTAGGCTATAGACGAACTACACCACGGTCACATAAGCGTGAGTATATACACAACGAGGCTGTAAAGGCGGACGAGTCAGCGTGATGACGTTTAGTAGTCTCATTTAGCCACTTGTTAGCAACCGCCTTTTTTAAGACGCATACAAGCTTCAAAATTCACGAGTGGGGTATTTATTGACGTATTTTATACCGTAACAAAACTTTAAAGTCTCTTCAGCTTGTGTTAACCACAGACCTTATTTCAGGCATCTAACTAAAAACCCATTAAAAAAAAAAAAAATTAACTTCCAGACGAGGGAACCGGAAGTGCTAAAATGCTAACTCATTTCCAGGTTTTAGGACTCAGTCTTGTAGCCATCAGTTGATATAACTCTTTCAAATAGAAAAACTTCATAATCTTTACTCTGCTTTCATGCCATAATTAGCCACACCACGCACAGCGGACTTGATTAAATCCTGAAATTAGCACCCTATGTACTAAATTGAGAATCGATTTTGAATCGAATTGTGACCCCAAGAATTGAAATCGAATCGAATTATGGGATACTGAAAGATTCACTCAGATTTTATGGCTATAAAAAAAAAATAACCCAACTCGACATGGGCAACACTTTTTCTTTGTTTAAATTGTTTGGCTCTGCGCTAGTGACACCCCACAAATGTTTCAGTTTCTAAATCAAACCATTCTTATTTTATAACACATTTCATGCACAGGCTCAGTTGTGTATTAGTAGACCAGTAGACTAAGACAATGATGGGGCTGGATGATTCATCATTATCTTAATTGAAATAATGACCAAATGTAGAATTACTGTACGTCATATATAGACATCTTTGATGCAGCCACAGTGCAATGAAGAGTAATAGGAGATATAAATATTTCAATGATATAAAAGCAACAGCATTAACATCAGGCTTTGATCCTTTGAGTCCGTCAGAATCAAAAGGGGAGAGCTTTCAACCATTTCCCACAAACGGCAATCATCATCAGTCATCACAGTCATCCCGGAAGAAATCCATTGTGGAGCAGGATGAATGACGGCATGACGCAACAGACAAAAAACTCATTTAGAGTGAAACTGGTGATTCTCTTTGATTCTCAACCAGAGAGCTACTGTTCTATGTTCAGGTGTAATCAATACAACTGTGTAATCAGACATTACTGTGGTTCAACAACGGATTTTCAGCAGTTGTAGTTACCCTTTGAGCTTCACTCTATCGTTGATTACATCTGTTTTGATTAGTCAACTTAAAGTATACCTGCAGGGGGGAAGCAAGGCTCGGTACTGTGATTGCCAATCATACAATCAGAACAGCTATTATGTTATTATGAATTATGCCTATTCTACTGTCAGGCTCTCTCCTGTTTGACAGGGAAACTATGTACTCTGCAACAATTTTAGTATTATTATAAACTGCATTCTGGTGAAATGTTGTTTTATTTGCCCTGAGTCTGGGCCCTGTTGGTGTGATTTGCAACATGAGATCATCTCCACCTTTGCTCATCCTGACATATTTCACTTATCAAATTAAACGCCATACTTGTGACCGTCGCATGTGCTTGTGAGAGTTCGGTAGGACTTGAGAATTGATTTGCACTTTGTGAGCTACATTCATTTGTGAAATGTGACGCTTGTGAATCGAGCCCCTGATCAACGGTTCTCTCAGCCATTCACATTTTGATCTGTAATTTTTTTTAGACGGAAGGCTTGAAAACACAAACTGCATTTTGGGAAGTGTAGGAAGAGTGAAAGTAGACGTAGAAGGTTGAGAAACAGTGAAGCCAACAAAGCCTACACCTCATCACATCACTATATTTGTAAGTTGAAATCTAGACAATTTTTAACAGGTGAAATATAGCCCTATATATGTTTGTAATCACTTTAACATTTACATTTAATTAGGGCCCGATCACGAAAGTGCCAGGGGCCCAACGGCGAGGAAACCTATTGTTTTTCTAAAGATTATTATTTTTCTGTTGCGAGATTGCATTTTTTAGGTGCTTAGGATGCACAGAAACTCACGAAAATTGGCATACGTATCAGAACTGGCAAAAATTGCAAAGTTCTGTAGTGATTGGGCTTGGACGTCGCCAGCGGGCTCCATAGCGCCCCCAAATGCAGACAGGTTTGAGAAAAAAATACTTTGATCTTCACGATATTCAAGTAGGTCATTGCTTACATCTGCAAGAGCATATTAAATATTTTTAAGCCATCTTGGATTTCGTGCGTTAATTTAAAATTTACGAACACATGTTTGAGGACTTTAGGATGCACAAACACTCATGAAACTTTACACGCATATTCACACTAGTCACATTTAATTTATGTTTCACAAAAAGAATATTGCAGTTGGGCTATGTAAGTACTGAAACGTTTTTGTCATTGAGTAGGTGGTTGTACAGCAGCTAAAAAGGCTTTTGAAGCAGTTATTTCTCAAAAAATAGTCTTTTTCATTTGTTTTTGCGCCCTCAAATCCATTGTTGTCAATGTAGACACACGGCACGCACGCTCAAACGCGGGAGAGATGCCTTCGCAAGCGTACCCAAACGCCTGTTTTTCAGGGCAGTCAGTAGGGCTGTCAAAGTTAACGCAATAATAACACGTTAGCAGAAATTAGTTTTAAAGCCACTAATTTCTTTAACACATTAACGCAACTTGCAATTTTTGGGTTGTAGTGGGCTCAGTTTTAAAGCTAGAGTGAAGATACTGGCATCATACAAAACTAGAAAACCTAATGAATCCATTGGTACTAACCATGCAACTGTCATGATCATTTTCAAAGGGGTCCCTTGACCTCTGACCTCAAGATATGTGAATAAGGTTCTATGGGTACCCACGAGTCTCCCCTTTACAGACATGCCCACTTTATGATAATCACATGCAGTTTGGGGCAAGTCATAGTCAAGTCAGCACACTGACACACTGACAGCTGTTGTTGCCTGTTGGGCTGCAGTTTGCTATGTTATGATTTGAGCATATTTTTTATGCTAAATGCAGTACCTGTGAGGGTTTCTGGACAATATGTGTTATTGTTTTGTGCTGTTAATTGATTTCCAATAATACATATATACATACATTTGCATAAAGCAAGCATATTTGCCCACTCTCATGTTGATAAGAGTATTAAATACTTGCCAAACTCCCTTTAAGGTACATTCTGAGTAGATAAATGATGTGTGATTAATTTGCGATTTATCACGATTAACTATGGACAATCATGTGATTGTCAACATTGAATATAAAATATATATATAAAAGAATATAAATAAAAGTTCAACTTTTGGAAAGCTGCAGCATGTCATGTGACAAGGAACAACCAATCACAGCCGGCAGATATCTTACTTTCTTTCGTAAATATCAGTCTACGGTAAATATATGGAGGAGAAGTTAATCATTTTAGTGCCACTGTCCCACGGTCTACTTTACTTGTTCCACCCTTTCTGTCCGAGGACGTCACAACATTCGGTTGATAGGTCAGCTAAACTGACACAGATAAATCAAGCAGTAATGCTACTGTGAGGGATTGAAGGTGCTGGAAATCCATTTATCTTTGTTTTGACTGAGTTTAATTTAGTCAGTGAGGCTTTCTGCTAAATGACCGCAACTTCATCATCAACGCCATCGCAGCACGCAGGTTTTGGTTGCTCAGTAACGGCATGCGTGACAGGAGCGCAACCTCACAAGCACCTTGGATAAAAGAATGAAAGGGGCACGGCTGGCGTTTTCCATGGGTTTTGGACACTTCATTTGAAGTTGTCTCATAAATATGTATGATTGAATTTATGCTCATTCACAGATGATGTAATGAAATGCTGAATGACTTTGAAAACATTTGTCAGTTATTTTTTCTAATGGAGATTTATTTGCTTCCCTGGCACAAAAGGGGGAATAAATAACAACAAAAACATCTGCCATCGGACAAATTGTTATTTAAAAAATTGGCATCGGCCCAGATTTTGATGCATTCCCAGAAATAACCAGTTGTTTGTTTTTATATAACAACCATTTGGATAAATCACATATTTATATTTATTCATATTATGTTTTCCATCACTTTTATTACTGTAAATTGCTGCAACAAGTTGAATTTTACCACAACTATCACGACAGTTTAATTTGATGTGATACATTATGTTTAAACAAAGGGTTGCACACCCAAAAGGAATGAAACTAAACTCACTCAATTTCCTTTTTTGCAACTTTTTGATGAAGTCTCTCAGTATTATTCATCTATTTATGATCAGTTCTTCTTTACTGTGGTAGAATTTACTTGAAAAGTGCATGAAAAATGATTGTACAACCTGTGCATGCAGTTTGAAGTAGTACTATCTTTACTGTCACTAAAGATAGATGTTTGTGCACTAGAGAGAGAAGACGTAGCCGGAGAGAACAGACTCCGACTGGCTTCATTTTCTCTGTCAATATACCTCTGTCTCAGTGCGCCACTCACAAAAGATAAGTAAGTACAACTAATATACAGTATTTCTTCTCTCCATGATAAGTAGTGTTCCAAAGTCCCATTGGTAAATCAACATCATAACATAAAGTAAATCCAATCAAGTTGATGAGACTTGAATTTCCATTTCTCAAAAAAAGGCCAATTCTCAGCAGTGAATCAACTTGCAGCAACCTGGAACTGAAAAGGGAACAGAGTACATAGAAATCTTTTTGTGCCTAATTCATTTCAGACCTTGGAGACAGATAATGAAAATCATTTCTGCAGGCTTGTACAGTAATTTTCACTGAGTATTGAGCCAGGGGAGTGTAAATAATAGGGAAGCAAAACTTAGAATGGGCTTAAAGAGAAGTAATGTACCAATGAAGAAGCTCCTGAGTGAGTGTGTGCATGAAGATAAAGAGGGAATATATAGAGGTTGTTTAATATGGAAAAGGATTTCATCTTGATGTAACACACACAAAAGCACAAACAGTACTGTAGGTGACCCATACGTCAGACCGACACATACGAGTACTTCGCAATAAGTCAAGGCCGTGCCTCCTTTTGGGGGAAGGAAAACCAAAGATCCCATAGACTTCAACGCGTGTGTTTGGATTGTAATTTTGACAAATTTGTATGCATTCATCTCTTGTTATACAAATGTTTCTTTTATACACATGTCTAATAATTATTTTGCGACCTTGCCTGAACCTGAGCGTTCGTGATACGTTAATAAATTAAGGTTGATCGCCGCCATGTCCCTTGAGTCTTCCCCCGTCCAACACAGCGGCGGGATGTTGCTTATCCAGACTTCTATACATATTTGATTGAGTCACGTTCGGCTAAGTGTTGTCCGTAAATAATCAGCCTGTTAATAGTCAACTGTTTGATCTATAGGCTGAGATTTAGTTGGAGACGACAGTTTGATGCTGCTATAACGTTAATGTATGACTGTATTACTGCAGCAGCCTCACACTCAAGCTAACGTTAGCTAGCCATGCTAGTCACTGTCACCAGCATCATTTAGTGATTTATCACACTGACAGTGAATATTCACGTATCGTATGTGCCTCAAATCTGTGTGAAAGCCTCGGTTAACCCCCTACACAACAGCTTTTTGTCCTTTTCTCTCCTGTGACAGCGTGTTTCTTTCCCCCAAACGGGAGCGCAGCCTCGGCGATGACGCCATGCTGGTCTGGCTTGTAGCCATAAAGCCCCTCTATTATATCTTTTTTAGGACACGTCAGGGGAACAAATCTGAGATCAGCGTTTTCTGATTTATTGTTGGTGCAACTAACTACACAGCTACTCTTCGGCATAGCGTTACTATTGTTACCGGTTTGTTTAAAGTACAAGTTTGGAGACATGTTTCAACTTCTTCTCTTTATGCTGTTACCATCAACGAGGGACACGGTATTGTTTTCCAACAAAAGGGGGCGTGGTCATGCGAGCCTACTCTGGATGACGTATTGCCGGTCTGATGTCTGGCCTCAGCATTTCATCAACCTTGTTTGGCTGTGTTACAGTAAGTGGACACTCAGTGGACATCCTTTTGTCATCAGCCACACATTTTGTTTTCATTCCTGCGGCATTAAAAATAATGTAAGACCTGCTGCTGATAAAAAGCTGGGGACACTGGGGACTTTGAAGATCTAAATAGCGTAGCTGCTGACGCACGTCTATGAACATGTAAAAATTGTCGTTCTGCACCAGCAAACAACAACGGCACATGCAAGTAATTAATTACCTGGCATAACTGCGATCTCGCCGCCCCCCCACCCCCTCACTTTACTCTGTATGCTGTGGTTGCTCTGTGCTGCTAATGTTGTTCAGTCTTGCTTTTTTTTGCCATTATGTGTTTGATTCTTGCAACCTAATTTAATTTCCACCGCTGAAAGCTTCCTAACATTGCTGTCACTTTGTGAGTAAGCAGTGGTGGCAGCGGCTCTGCTAATTTCCCTCTCTGTGGAAGCTTAAACCTTATGTTTCGTGTCTCGGTATCAACTACAGTGACGTACACACACGCATGGAGGCAAACGCACAGTTCCACATTCATGCACAGTTCGCCAATAGCCTGAGGACAGCCTGGAGCACCTCCAATTAACAGCAGCACCCACTAAACAAAAATCGCAAACTCCTCTGTTCTGTAAATTTTGAGGGACTAAAAAGAGGCCGCTCTAAATTTTGTTCTTTAGGGGGAGTATTTGCCCTAGAGCCACATGGCACAGGACACACACACACACACACACACACATATGTAAGCACACATAATCACAACACAGATGCACACGTACTGCCACTGGGAGATGTTTGATCAGTATCTTTCCGACGACTTCTTATCTTTATTACCATCGTCATCATTCTAACCTCCGCAGTAGTGAACATCTTGCCCTGGAGAGAAAACACGCATGCATACACATGCACACGCGTGCAATTACACACGAGCAAAAAAAGACAAACACACACACACTGTCTAATGGAGGGTTGAGTGTGGGTGGATGAGAAGAGGAATGCTGGTAGGGAAGAGATAGAGGGTCGGATGTAGAGACAGGGCTGAGTGATGATTATGGATGAGAGGGAAGTAAGGGGGGGGTGAACAGTGGTAGAGAGGCGGAGGGGCGGCGGGAGCTACATGGTGTGTTGAGGAAAATATGAAAGCGGGATTAAAGGAGTGAGAGAGTTAAAGTAGGAGGGCAGGAAAGCAACGAAATGGCTGGAAGAATGACAAAGGAGAGACGAGAGCTTCTGCGTATCCTTCATCTGAATTGGAAAGTAACAAGTGGAGGAGGGAGGAGGAAATAAAAGACAGAAGGAAATAGCCTTGAATGGGACCGGTGATATGCTCGATGAATAATGGAAGGACAGAGGCTGCATAAGAAATTGAGATGCTAAGAGGTGGGGATGACAGGAGGGAGGTGGAGAAAAGATGAGTTGAAAGGAGATATAAAATTAAGAGAATACAAAGGGAGGGTTAACACAAAGGGATTGTTTGAAAAGATTCAAATTAGATTGACCAAAGAAAAGATGAGCTGCTTGACAGGAGAGAGAAATTTAATTAGGGTTTGGTTGTTATCAAATGGGACTGGAACTGCAAATCTAATGCCAGTTATCTTTATTTTTTGTAACAAACACCTTTTTTTTTGTTCCCAGCGCCTGATACTTCAGGTAGACTCAACCAGCTGATCGATGGAGGAGGTGTGGGTGCCATTTAACTATATTCTTGCAAAATAATGGTTTCCAATGACTCTGATTGGTTAAAGGAGTAGTTAAACATTTTGGGAAATAACACTTATTCACTTCTTTCTGAGAGTTAGATGAGAAGCTGGATATCAATCACTGATGCGGAAATTGGGGGTGCTGCAACACTCCCTGTTTTTTTCTGTAGATCTATTGTTTAACAATAATGGAAATTAAAAAAAAAAAAAATATATATATATATATATGTATATATTACTTTGACAGTGTAAATAATACAATTATTATCTATAGCAATAGTAATGATCCAAAATGATGTGAAATTGCATAGATTTAAGTCAAAAACCTTCAAATTTTCTTGGGAGCACCCCCAAACCGCCCCTCTCCCAATACCCCAACAGCTGCACAGCGCCAAAGCCCTCTAAAAACCTGAAAATGTATGTAAAATATGATTAATAGCTATTAAATATAAACAATCCTGGGCATTCAAATTAAAGCAAAAAACTTGATTGCCATGCAGCATTTAGTACGACTTCATTATATAGACTGACTTTCTCTCAGCACCTCCAGCTCTGACTGACTTCCAGCGTCCCCGATATCACTCTCATGTCTGTGCGTTTGAAATGGATGCAACAGCGTCTGTGACTGTCGTCGTCGTCATTTGGACTTTTTCAAGTGTGAGTCAAGAAGTTGAGCCCTGTTGCAAAGTTTGAAAAGAAGTTCAACAGGCAGGTCACCACCATGATTTGTGGAGTCTTTTTATACATGCTGGATGTACCACAGAGCAACCGGATGGCATATTAAGCTCAACTACAAAGGTTTAAGCCCCCTGTTGGTAAAAGTGATCCCATGTGGACTGAAATGGCCTTGAGCAAGACACGTAGAACTCTACCAGGGGTCACTGCTACCTTTGGATACACAAACAGACTTTCCCTTGTGTGATCAATAATGAATTATGTAACATTAATGCAGCTTAGGTTATGTTGAAACTGGCAGCTCGAGTTGGATTCTTGGCACCCAGAAATCTGATAAAAGCAACAATCCACATTGAAATCAGAATCCCCCGCTTCTTTTTTTCTGACTCTCTCACCAGCTTCACTTAAGCTCTAAACATCATTTTCAGATACTCTGTGGCCCTGCGCTATTCCATACAACAGAGAAAAGTCTAAACTCTAAACTTCAACTGTGAAATTGACCAGATGTGACAATACAGATGATTTAATGTGCCAGTATAATCGAGCCTTTTCTGCACTTCCATCAGCAGTTAGAGGGTCCCTGCATGAGAGGTGATGGAACAGAAGCACTTAAGTTAATTAAGCAGCCTTATCTATGGTCCCTGCACTCAGGAAAAGAGACCCGTTTGAATTGACGATAGCTACGTAATTACCCTTTATCTTCTCGTAGAGGGGTTAGGAGTTCTTTAATGAAGAGCAGTTTTGTTTAAGAGAAGAACTGGAATATAAATGGTGGGCGCAGGCATGTGTGTTTGTGCATGTAGAAAAGATACGTGTGTGTGTGTGTGTGTGTGTGATGTGAGGGTGAATATTTTAAAATTGAATTATTACTGTCTATTGCAATCATTGTCTTTCAGCTAGCTATGAAATTAAGTTCTACGTCCTCTTACAAACCAGTCTCTCTCTTGCACGCACGCACGCTCCACACACACGCACACTCCACACGCACGTACGCACGAACGCACACACACACACACACACACACACACACACACACAAAGACACATTCATGTACATACTTTCCCAAAGCTTCTTATGTGATTTCATTAGCCAACTTACAGATCAGATCAGACAAAAGATTCAGCCAATGAAATGGAAACAATACCTCTGAAATATAATCCATTTTTTTATATCGATGGCCAGCTTCACATTGTGTGTATGAACATTGTGTGTGTGTGTGTGTGTGTGTGTGTGTGTGTGTTTGAGTTATTGCCTCAGATTTGGAGTGTTTACTCCGATCTTGGGAAGGGCGCCACACTCCTCTGTTGGCTTTGTAATACGGTCTTTGGCTCTTTGGTAAGAGAGCAGACTCATACATTACAAAATCCCACTTTGTACCCTCCAGCTCGGCTCCTTTAATGAAAAGACAGCTTGTGGCCTGATGAAAGTGGCCTGGCAGCAATTATGGAAAAATATGACTGTAAGCTGTTTTCAGAATCAGAATCATTTCACTATTTACCAAAAAAAACAAAACCGGGATTTTGCCCTGGTGCCATCATTGAAGGGGTGTTCGTGAGTGTGCATGTTTTGTATGACTCATTATCGGTGATGATACAACATTAGAGTAACTGTGACTTTACACAGCACAGACATATGTTTTTGCTGTCCTCTTTCACTCCACGGTAGAAAATTGAACACTTGCTGTTGTAGTGCCCTGATCTAATTTTGCTCACATAAGAGTTTTAACATGCATTTCAGTTTTCAAATGTATATTTCTAATTGGAAAGAGAGATAACTGGTTGCTCTGTGTATTCAACCGTAAGACAAAATGTGTCGGGTGCTCTTGCAAAACGAGAAAAAAAACATGACAGACAGGAAGGCACTCCAAAATACTAAAACATTGGCAACGAGGAAGGAAATATATTAAAAAGCCTTTATTGTAGTGGCTAAATCGTTTTAAAAAGCCGACATGTTTCGACCACTGTAGGTCTTTGTCAGGGATTAAAACAAACAAAGCGGGTGTGACTTCACCTATATAGTATCAACAACCAATGGGAGGCAATCACATGATCACCATAATATTAAAAAATATTACAAAATGTCACAAAGAAATAACACAGAAACAAGTTATTTATGTCCATCATCAATGAAACTACTCATACTTTTCAACGGCTGCAAAACAAACATGGGAGCCTATACAGAGAGAAGAAAAATATATATAAATATTTCTTATCCACAGAAAGCATGTAAAGTCTATATCCTCATTAAGACCAGGATACTTTAAAGGGACTGTTTGTAACTTTCAGAATTGCTTGTTAACTTATAACTCATAACTGTTTATTAGAATGTTGTATTAGTAAAACATTAGCCTCAGCTATCTGGCATAATAGCTAGCTGCATGGTTCGCAGTAAACCGATCACAGAAAAACAACACAAACCACAAAACAACTATAACAAAACAGCTTTAAAGGGGACATATGATGAAAAACTCACTTGCTCAGTGCTTGTGCACATACAGCAATTCACCTCCAATGCAAAGGTATTTTCAGGCATCGTTATAAGTCACAGTATAGAAAAAGATGAAAGGTGTGTAGTTAGGCAGCTTGAAGAATGAAACTTCTGATCCAAGGTATAATTACCAGTAAATGACACTCTCTCAGAAATGTATGTCCACAGTCAGGGTGCACTCACACAGACAGACACAGCAGCTCTTCTGTGGTTAGCGAGATAATAAATATGTATGCAACAGGAGGAGGGGCAGAGAGAGGGAAACGTATAGGACGGACAGAAAACAGACATGCAGGATGAGCTAGATCAGGGTTTTAAAAGAGGAGGAGAAGTGAAAGAGGCTTTGATCAGCAGGGAGAGATGGAATAAAGTCACCTCTGTTCTATTACCACCTTGTTGCTGTGTGAAAGTGCACTGTGTGTCTCCACGGGGCTTTGTCACACACTGAGAGGCACAGCGGTACACACACACATGCTCCATCCACTTTTGTTCAAAGACGCTCATCCAGGCTACTTTATGAAGCACGGGTGAGGCCGGGCTTTTTACTGGAGCAGGTTTTGGGCTAGTGATAGTTCGGGAATGATAAAGATGAATGAGAGTTAATGGTGGAATGGACTCTGCGATTGATTATCTCCTCTTTCTGATCATTAAAGAGTATCTCTGCAGAGAATACGTTGTGCAGAGTTTCATGAATTTTGTCATTTTAACCTCCTCCACTGCAGAAAAAAGTTTGTGGCAACATTTCAGGTTGAGGTTGTAATTAAACAGAGCAGCATCTGAATCAACAGAGATCAATAACATTCACATCTACTGTCCATATTTCTCACGTTGTCTGTAATTTGTTTTCTTACGCATCTCTCCCCGCTGCATGTCAATCTGTCCTTAGGCTCAGGCACTAACATTATAAACTGCTCAGATTAGGGATTTACGAGAACCGATAATTCGGTGCCAAGTCGATGCCAAAATTCTGAAAACGTGATGGATGATTGTTTTTCTACACTACTGTCCGGGCTCGAGACTAACGGCGTCCCGTTGTGGGACGATAGAAAATATGTTTAGGACACAGTAAACTCACTATCAACGCACCCTATTTTTTCTCTCATCATGCTACATTGTAAACAACAAATCCGTGTTGAAATCGACAACACAAGAGCTAATTAACGTTAGCTGTGAGCTCCGTGCAGGACCGGCTGCTAACAGCTAACGTTAACTAGCTCTCGTTCTGCCAATTTCAAAACGGGAGGTGCCATTGATTACATTATGATGCGCTTATGCTCTATTCAGTAAAAATGATCATAATCGTATTTTAGTTTTTTCTTCGTGCGCACATCAAAATATATTTTTTGAACTGTCATGAATACTTTTCACACAGAATGCAAATATTACGCTGCGAAAAAGTGTAAATTTTTTCCGTAACGAGGTTGATTTTTCTGAGTTTTCGAACTGCAAATAAAAGCATCAACCAATCACATTGTGCGGAACGGGTTGAGTTGCGCCCATATTTATGAGGATTATAAAACAACAACTCGAAGGCTCCATAGACCGAATCAAGACAGCAAACTTTATTACTCCTTTCAACCTTGATGAAAGGCAGCGCATATGAGATCCACTCCTTCTGTTCTTACCTTTCACAATAAAAGCCCTAGACATATATTCACAGGCGAGTGCCGTTATTTCACATTTTCATGTTGTTTATTCGTCACGCCCCCGGTGTGTAAAGGCCTTAACAAGAGAAAAGACCTCAAGGATTAGGACTAACTGGTTAGTTTGGCAAGTGCACGCCTGGTTAACTTTCCCATCTACGATAAAGAGCCGCGCACAGCTGCTTCTCTAATTTTTCTATAGGGAGCATCCAGGACTGTGATACTGTACCAAATAAACTGGCAACTGAGTGTAGGTGAGTGTTTGTGTAAAATTGGCCTATTTCTTGTTCAAACAAGTTGAGAGAGGAGGCAAAAATGTGCAGCTCTGTGAGGTACAATAGTGTATGTCGTTTCTGCTCAAAATCATCTGTTCATAAATGGTTTGTACAGGTCTGGCAGGTATCGAGGTTTCATGTTTATGGTGATTTTGGTTTTTGAATCTGTCAGTCGGCCCACCACGTCGGTCCAGACTGAAATATCTTAACAAATATTGAATGGATTACCATCAAACTTTGTACAGACTTTCATGTTGTTCAGGGTGATCCCCTGACTTTTCATCCAGCGCCATCATCAGTTCTAATATTCTTCTTTCTTTAGAATGAGCGGTACGGCCTCACAGAGCCACTAACGTGGCCGAAGAACCTTAGTTTAATAATTTGTGTACATGAATTAGTATTCCTACTTTGTGTTATAGATGAATAATTTGTACCCTCGAATGTTTTCATTCTTGTACATGATTTGTGTCTCCAAATGTTGCACATTTGTACATGCTGTGCAAGCTGTTGGCTGAGCAGTGCTTCCCAACCTGGAGGTCAAGACTCTGCAAGTGGTCGCAAGATAAATTCAATTGGGTCACAACATGATAAACAAGATAGGAAAAAGATGAAAACATATTTCTGCTGCACAAAATGATGTCTTTACTTTTCTCTTGTGGCATGCTGAAGAGATTTGCCTCTTCCAAAACTACATTTATAACGTGCAATCATGCCATTTCTGTGTGTGAAAATGCCGCACTATCCTTGGTAATGCAGTTCTGCAGTGTTGTAGTGTTGTGGCTTGTTGAGCTACAAGGCAGTGGATCAGTAGACGGTGATGAATCAGCTAATCAGAGATCAATAGCTCTTGACAGCTACTCTACAAATCAAAGGGGAACTCCATGTGCTCCATGTTTTTTTGTTTTAGCAGAACTTGTTAATGTTTCAACAGTAATCCATAAACGAGGTATGACACGGTGCCTCCAGCAACGGTGAAAAAAACAAATCAGCTTACGTGACAAAAATGCACATACAGAACACACACACACACTCAGACTGTGAGGTTAAAGCAGGACGGTGTGTCGTGATCTACCCTGCACCCTCATTAACACACACACACACACACACACACACACACGCAGTGATGTACACATTTGAAATTAACCATAGCAGCTACAAACACCTGCGTTACACTACACCACTGTTGGTCTACACAGACACAAATGTCTCATTAAAATGACAGCTCTCTCTCCCTCTTGCTCTGTGTGTGTTTGTGAAAGACTGTGGAAGTGTGTGCATGTGTGTGTGTTTTTGTTTTTGTGTGTGTGTTCTACATTAGACTCTCCATCACTCTTTATAGAATTATAATAGCAAAATTGTATATAGCAACTAGGGCTGTCAGTCAATTAAAATATTAAATCGTGATTAATCACATGATTGTCCATAGTTAATTGCAAATGAATCCCAAATGAATCGCATATTTTTTATCTGTTCAAAATGTACCTTAAAGGTAGATTTGTCAAGTATTCTTATTTACATGGGAGTAGGCAAATATGCTTGCTTTATGCAAATGTGTGTATATATTTGTTATTGGAAATCAATTAACGACACAAAACAATGACAAATATTGTCCAGAAACCCTCACTGGTACTGCATTTAGCATAAAAAATATGCTCAAATCATAACATGGCAAACTCAAGCCCAACAGGCAACAACAGCTGTCAGTGTGTCAGTGTCCTGACTTGACTATGACTTGCCCCAAACTGCATGTGATTGTCATAAAGTGGGCATTTCTGTAAAGGGGAGACTCGGGGGTACCCATAGAACCCATTTACATTCACATATCTTGAGGTCAGAGGTCAAGGGACCCCATTGAAAATGGCCTTGCCAGATTTTCCTCGCCAATATTTAGCGTAAGTTTGGAGCGTTATTTAGGCATCTTCGCGTACAAGCTAGTATGACCTTGGTACCAATAGATTCTTTAGTTTTTTTAGTTTCATATGATGCCAGTATCTTCACTCTAACTTTCAAACGGAGCCCACTACAACCTAAAAAACGCAAGTTGCGTTAATGCGTTAAAGAAATTAGTGGCGTTAAAACAAATTTGCATTAACGAGTTTGACAGCCCTAATATATATAACCACTTTATAATAGCAAAATGTAATCATGAAATTATTTACAAATCAAACAATGTACTGTATACGCGTCAGGTTTTAGTAAATCAGATAAATTATAGGCCTACTAACCAGGTTGACTGATAAAAAAAAAGTTGTGTTCCTCAGGTCCCACTGCTTGTCTTCAGGTCATGACATGAGGTGATACATTTTGCTGCATTTCCCCAAGTAAATATGTGAGTTTCTCCACAGTATGTATGTTATGTTTTCAAATGCAGGATATATGTTTGTTATATTAGGAAAGTGTTCATTTCTCAGAGCTTGGTATTTGGGGCATGAGGTGAGGAAATGTAGCTCTCTTTGTTCCACTGGGAGCACTGGGAGTCTCTGCTCCTCTGGCAGCCAGCTCTGTCTAGGCCGACCTTTCTCTACAGTAGGCTGTGCTCGCTGTTCATAGTCAAGGCTTTTCTTAATTTAGGATTTTCTACTGTGGTCAGATCATTTGCTAATGTGAAGTATCTTTTTAGGGTCAGTTATAATTTTAATTTACTGTGTTGTAGTTGTTACCTTCCAATATGTGAAATATTTTTATATTTGTTGTTTGATAATTTGGTTTGGTTTGGTTTGGTTGGGGATGTGATCTCTGTCTCTCTCTATCTCACCCGTCTATCTCTCACTCCATCCTTACACTTGTGTTTTTTTGCTGCTCCTTTTGGTATTTGCTCCCAAAATCCTTAACTGGGGGATTTCATCTTTTTTACACTCTAACAAGAACATGAGATGACACAAAAATACGAATGGAAAGATGTATAGTAAATCTGACTCTATCTGTCTTGCCTTTCTCGCTCTATACTCCAAGTGTAAAGAGTGTATTTATCAGTATGTGTTTCTGCAAGTGTGTTTGTGTGTGTGTGTGTGTGTGTGTGTGTGTGTGTGTGTGCGTGTGTGTGTGCGTGTGCGTGTGTGTTACAGCAGAGAGTACAATGCTACAAAAACAGAGAAGATTGAAAGGGGATGATGTAAACTAATCTC